>JAXGGA010022345.1:0-15122 GCA_038373865.1 Uloborus plumipes | reverse complement strand
AAAACCATTCGGTTGTCTCCGGATCTCCCGAGTAATTTTCAATCGAAAAATTAAATGTTTTGGAAGAATTATCTTCCGGAGAAACTCTCGGTGAGGGAGGAGCAGGAGGTGATCCCTGTCTAGTACGAGGCATGATTAAAAACAAGACAATGGTGTATTACCGAAATTCAAAATAACATATAAAATAAACAAGTTTTATTTTCATAATCCCTGCAACTGTACACAATCAAATTAAAAACACCTGAAAACACATGACACAAGAAATGCAAAATATTCAGTTGCAAAAATCATGAAAAATCATCGCAGTAGTTATACACGGCACCAAATGTGGTATAGTGATTTAAAATGTAAAAAATTTATGAAATGACATTGCGTTGTGTAATTAAAATTCTGCTAGGGAAAAAGGCTGAAAAAGAAAAACCTGCTGAAATAAAATTTGGAGGAATCTGGTAATAGATACAAATGGCTCCGGGGAAAAAAATGTTAACACCCAAAAATCAATTATGATAAAACTTTAATGTTGTGCTCAAAGCAAATAAGGGTGAGCGACCCAGGAAATTTTGGAAAATAAAATTAAGGCAACATTAAAAGCAAACAAAAGTAAAGGAGCATTTGCAAGAATAACCCAGGTTCACTACTGCGAAAGAAGAAGAGAGGACACAAAATTAGGATAAAACTCACCATTTGGTCTAGATGCGGGTTTTAATGGTTATCTGAATCAAATATTATAACATATGTACAGCGCTGAAGACGGTGATTCCGGTTCCAATGCAGGCATTTTGGAGTTTTGTAGAACAGCGGGGATCCGTGCGGATGGTGGTCCGTCTAGCCGGAGAAGGAATCTCGTCACACAGTCGGAGAGGGGTTTCCGAAGACGAGAAAAAGCCCCTCATCTCTCTTGTCCAGGGCTTATATAACCTTCCTTCTTCTTGCTGCCACTCGCACTTTCTTTGGTAGAAACTAATTTGTTAAAATAACGTACGGAAAAGAAGAGGCACAGAAATTGGATCATCCTCTGGGGCGATGATGACGTGAGCCAAGACACAATACGATGATAACAAAGCGACCTGCCAAGGTCACTTTCTCCCATCCTCAAGGACATATTCGACACCACTTCTCGCTTAAAAAAAGCGTTTTTTTATGGAGCGCTACACAGAAAGGGACCATCTAAACGATGTGTCCCCAATCTTAAATATTCATATGACTGATTACACGATGAATGGATCAGTAATTGTAAAACTTTGATTCACATAAGTTTTACCAAAATGGAGTGACATGAGACATGTTATGACATCTACATTGAACATTTTAGTAGCATATTAATTGTTTCTTTTTAAAATCTTTTCGAGCAAATCGAAGAATTTCATTTTTTTTCCTCGGTAAACCAGCATAAATTTTATTTAAATTAATAACTATGTGTAACAACCTGAAACTGCAACTTAATGGAAAAAGAGAAAAAAACAAATATTTCAAGAATTTGCAGCTTCTAGAAAATGTGCTTGATAAAAAAAAATGAATATCGTGAATAGGTGTTAAAGTATGCTTAAAATAATCTTAACTACGCTATTAAATCAGATGAGTCACTTATTTAATGTTACAATTAATGAAAAGTCTTGCTTAAAATCATATTCTTAAATTGGACCACCGGTCCAATATAGGAAAATTTTTTCGGTCCAATAAAGGAAAATATGCCATTTTTTATTCTTCAGCTTATTTCTCTGTCAAAAATTATCACAACCGCTCATGTAAATACATAGATGTCATCCTTATTAAACACAGATTATCATGCTATAACAGAAGTTTGTCTCAGCTTACAAGTTTTAGTACTATCTTACTAGGTACAAGTCCGCAAAATAAGATTTTACACGTTTTCAACATAAATCAAGCCGTAACTCACGCTACACAGTTCGAAGACTGGTGAAACTTCATACACATTGATTTTATTCCTAAAACTTTATGTATCTACCGTTAAAGTTTAGCATAGATCTCTGTACTAGATTTTAAGCCCGAGGTCCAATTTAAGCAGTGGTCCATTATAGGCGGTCTTCCCCTACGTAACTATTCGTTGAATTTCTTATACCGAAACATTCTTTCAACAAGATACTTAAAGGTGAATAAAAAGTTCTCAATTCGTAATGCATTGGTGCTTGATTTATGAGTTCGTCTACGATCATAACAGAAAAAACGATTTGTAGTTTGAATGATTTTATTACCAGGTATGTTCGAAAACTCATTATAATAAATCATTAAATACGGCCGAGAATCTCAGCATGAATTTTATAGTTTTTTCTTTAGCAGCCGAAATTCGTATGAAGCGTTGTATTTTTGAAAATCTTATTTTATACCTCTGAATTTTATATTGAATCTGGTTTTATTCTTACAACGTTATGGGTGTAGACTAGAATCTCCTAAATCCACCTTATTTGAAACCGAACATTGTTTGAATTATTGAAACGTTGAATTAAACAAGATATTATAATTTAATAGTTTAAACTTGCTTAAGCTTTTTGTTCGCTGTGTACGTACGAGGGGTGACAAGAATGTAAGGTCTCCTATTTTTTTTTAAATACAAAATGACCTTTTTTTACTAAGTGTGATACATCGTTTGAAAGGCCAGGATCTTGGCTATTTTTCAACATAATCGCCATTTTTTTCCAACACCTTCCGCATCCGCACGATGTACTTTTCTATGCCGGTATCGTACCACTTTCCGTCCGCTTCGCGCAGCCAGGTGTTGACTTCTTTTTGAACCTTCGCGTCCGACGCAAACTTCTTCCCTCCTCCCTCCGAGATGTTTTTTAGGGCGGGGAACAAGTGGTAGTCACTTGGGGCCAGGTCGGGACTGTAGGCAAGGTGATCAATGATTTCCCAGCCAGATTTCCTGATTTGGTCCAGGGTCTCTTTGACCCTGCCTACAGTCCCGACCTGGCCCCAAGTGACTACCACTTGTTCCCTGCCCTAGAAAAACATCTCGGAGGGAAGAAGTTTGCGTCTGACGCGGAGATTCAAAAAGAGGTCAACACCTGGCTGCACGAAGCGGACAGAAAGTGATACGATACCGGCATAGAAAAGTACATGGCACGGATGCAGAAGGTGTTGGAAAAAAATGGCGATTATGTTGAAAAATAGCCAAGATCCTGGCCTTTCAAACAATGTATCACACTTAGTAAAAAAAGGTCATTTTGTATTAAAAAAAATAGGAGACCTTACTTTCTTGTCACCCCTCGTATATACTACTATAATTGTTTCCATCAGGGCTGCGGAGTCGGAGGAAAAATGGTCGACTCCGGCTCCGGCATTTTAAAACTTCCGACTCCGACTCTCAACTCCTGCTTTTTTTTATTATTTACTTTTTTTTTCCCAAATGTGAAGAGGGAAAAACCCTAAACAAAGGTTGAAATATTAAGTCCATTTTTTAAAGTTTCATTTTTATTCATAGTCATAGCCAGGACTCAGTTTAAGGGGAGTATCAAGCAGAGGTATCCCAGTTGGAGGTCATGGGAGGTCATTGCGACCTCTCAAAAAGTTCAATTTTTTCGAATTCTCGTAGGTAATTTCACCACATTTACCTCAATTCTCAGAGGTCACTATGACCTCCCAAAAAGTCCATTTTCTCCAGAGCAAAAGACAAGTGCCGCTCTTGCCATTTGACTCTGTACAAAACGAATCCTTTTCTTGTTAAATTACCAAACTTTATTTTAACAAATTGCATTTTTGCCTCAAATATTTTTTTTTCACTTGCATAAGCCCAAACATAGCAATTTGTTTCACCAAGCAGACCCGCCATTTTTAATCAATTTTTAATGATCCTAGATGCTTAGGATTTGGATATTGGAAGCTGAAAATTTGTACAGGTTAGTTTCAAAGATATGTTTTCACCTCCATAAAATTTCATCCAAATCGGGGGTGGTCGGAGTCGGAGTCGGCATGTTTTTCAGCGACTCCGACTCCAACTTCGCAGCCCTGGTTTCCATAAGATTGTTATTTCTTACTTTCGGCAGAAATGCACAATACTTCCACTGTAACAAATTGGGAATGCGGTTTAGTTCAAATACTTTTTAGAATAAAAATCAATTTATAATGTAAATCAATTTGGAATGCGTTTTAAATTTACTTAAATGCTTTGAAAATATTGCAACAGTGTTTTGTATTTAGATAAAAGCTTCCTTTTTTAAATTCGTCTACATAAATGTCTCTCCGTAACCCGATTTTATACATATTTACCCAAAAAGAATTTTTCTAATGTAAAATTTGCTTAAGTTAGACCACAAAACTGAATAAACTCAGAATGTGCGTAAACGATTCGTAACCATGAAGATGAAAAAACTAGTCAAGCCCGTTTAATGGAATAGCAAATTTGCTATGCAACTTTATTCTAATAAGCGGGGTATTCTATTATACGGGATAGAAATAACACTCATCAGCGATTTGGTACTTTAAAACGTTTTTACATTAAGCGAGATATTATTTTCACCGATATTCTAATGAGCGGATTTGGCTGTATCACCTTACAATAAATTTCCCAAATGCTACCGGAATTTCGTACTTTCTACCACACGAGTTGACAAAAAAAAAAAAAAAAAAAAGCGTTAATGATGCTGTTACGTAATTTGGATGTATCCTATATTGGTACAATATAGGATAATTGGACAACATTGGACAATATAGGATATATTGATTCATTTCTTACTGATGAAGAAGCTACATTGTAGCCCTGAAATTGCTCTATATTGTATTTTCTTGGAAGGTTGTGCTCTCTGAACAATTTTCTTTCTTTCTTTTTTCATTTCAATTATGATAAATAACAGTTATAAAACGATTTAAAATTAATTGTTAACACAGTTAAAGTTATCCTGACACTTAAAGTAACTTTGAACCACCTGAATTTTGTGAAGTTAAACTTAGGTGAAAGCGTTCAAAAACTGGGTACTTATTCGTTAGCCGGGTGCAAGCGAAAAATCAAAAATTGCCAATGTCGCGAAGCGAAGCAATTGAAAAATCTGTCAACGGAACAAAAGTACGCTTGATGGTAAACAAATAAGGTTGAAAGAAAATTGGGCGGAATTCTACATTGTTTAGCAGTACATTATTTGGCGATTTTTCGCTTGCTCGCGGCTAATGGAGAAGTACCAACCACCACCGTAGTTGCTACATTGCAGACTTTTTCTAGAGAAAATTTTCAAAGAACGTATTAGGGTACATAAATAAAATATTTCTGAACAGAAAATTAAATTATGCATGGAATCAGTACTTCCCCCTTCATTCCTTTTCTATCAGATATTCCTCAGAAAACCAATCATTTATTACATATCGGGCCCACAGAACCCAGAGACCCTAAAGAGTTCTTTATTAAGGCCATCCACAAAAAGCAGGGGCGGAGCGGGTAAAAGGTCTTTAAGCCTCCAGCCCTAAAATACGAGGAAGCGAGTTCCCGACGATGAAAGTGTAGTGTTCCGTAGGTGATAAATAATTTAGGTCTTATAGTTCTTTCATTCCCCCGCTGCCCTTTTTCCTCGGCTCAAATTTAGCTCCCAGAGTCACGCCACACTTGCATCCCCAGGGAATTGGAAAACGGTTTCTCGCACGAAGTCGCCCTTTCTCAGCCCCTCCCCAGTGATCCATTTCGAAGAAGTTGGAAGGGGTGTGGGGGTGGGGGTGGGGGTGGACAGATGTATGTGTATGTTCGCACTGTATTTTTCCCCTTTTGTGAGTTTTCTTTTTGCGAGGAATGTTAGGTTTTATGTGGAGGCCAATTTATTCTTTCTTTTTGAAAAGGTTTCACGTTCTTGCTTTGGATTTCAGTCTAACGTAATTAAAACAAAGCTTTGTTGGGGAGTAGTATGTGCTAGAAAAGACATAAACAGATCAATTATTAAGTATTAAGTACACATAGTTTTAGTAAAATGAGATAGTTAACCGTAGGAATTTATGAATTCAAATTACAGTAAACTCCAGATTGTCGGCGAAATAGGGTGGCACGGTAACCGCGGATAAGCGAATACCGCAGACAATCCGAAAAGCAGATGAAAAACGGTACTAGTACATGAAATAGCTAGAAAAAAGTCAATAACACAATGCATACGTTTAAAATGTGGCTAAAAAGTATGTAAAAATATCTTTAAATGCTGAAAACGGCCATAAAATCACGCACATTTTTCTGCATTCAGTAAATCATCACCATAGAAAAGGAGAAAACAAAACTGTGAAAGACCAGCTGATAATCAGGAGTTTACTGTAGAAAAGTAGAAAAACAAACAACGGAATTGATAAAACACAACAATAGCTGGGGCAAGCCGAATGTGGTAGCATCATCTCCCTGTGGTTAGGATTTACGTAACCTTCACATTTCTACCAGGTTTATCTTGTCCCAGCTATAGTTACTCCCCCCCCCCCCCTTAGCTAACGAATACCAACATTGAAACACACAAGACCGCAAAAATAAAAGCACATTGTTGCTGGAGTAAACTATACAGTCAGCTTTATGGGACAGACATTATAGGTCATCACTGCCACATGACCATCATCGAGGTCACGTGACATCCAACGGCCAATCCGATTACTGGGTAAACATTTACTTATTTAATGTATGTAAAGCTTTTCTGCGGTTAACGTGACCCTATTCGTACTGAGTACTACAAATAAAAATGAGCTAAGAAAAAAAAATTCTCATGTATTATACTGTCAGAATCTGAGCATTAATCAAACGAAGTTGAGCTTAACTTTTTAAATATAGAAGCTTGGTAAAATATCTTCGCGTTTGAATTTTTTAAATAATGTCAAATTTTGCAGCGCACACAAAAAAAAAAAAACTATTGGTTTCAAATAAAAGAAATTCTTATAAGGTTTATGAAACTGCTCATTCGTGCTACAGTTATTGATCTGGCCAAGTATATTTTAGAGACTTTGATTTGACAGCAAATCACATTTCCCAAGAAAAATGCCACGGTTTAAAACAAGCAATAAAGAATAATACCCTAAAGTTTACGCAAATCGTAACAATCAGATCATTACATTCTCAAAAAAATGAGCAGCCATCAAAAAGATTTGGTGGAAAAAAAAAGCCACACAAGAAGATGCCAAAAGACATAATTTTGAAATCAATATCCATACACACATAAAAAAGATGTTGTTCCCACTCCCTCCAAATGAATGCATATCACCACAAAAACAAATTCATTTATCAGAGCATCCAATCATCCGAATTCAAACCCCAGGTTTCAATGTCTTCATTCACGATAATATCCTATTTATAACTTATCCAGCAATCACTTTGGCTGGGGCTTCCTCAAGAAAAGGCCATCATCTGCAAGACTGATTGTCAACGCCGAGCCTTTATCTGTTATGCAAATGAATCAATCCCCGGCCCCTGCTCCCTCCCATATAGAACGCGATTGTTGCATTTCGTCCCTCACTCGCTCATTAATAATAATGTGTTTGCCCTTTGAATAAATGATGGAGCTAAAACGATAAGTGAGATAATTTATGTTTTCTCACTGGATGGGGCGCTCGTTCCATTTTTTTTCTGCCCTTCTTTTTCTCATAACCATTCATATTCGAAGGAGGCATAATCTCCTTGTGGGTTGCGTGTCATTTAATCTGGGGATGGAATGCGTATGCGTGTGAAAAACAAGAATTTTGAAATGATATATTTTTATTTATTTATTCTTTCTTTTTTTTTTTTCGTCTTTTCGATTTCAAAGTTATGAATCCAGTGCTTTTGTGTGGGAACACGGTGTTTTACAAGCATATTGGGAAATGGTTATTTGTATGCGGCATGGGATTATGCTGAATGAGTGTTGAGGGGTTTTCCTGCTTCTTATTACTTTTTATTATAATTTTGCCATAAAAGGGTATAACATTAATGAAGCAATATTCGTTTTTTCTCAGCGACGATTCTTTTATTGTCTAAATAAATTATATATTACATTTTAACTATTTAATTATAGTAAGGACTTTAATCTTGAATTTTTTACTTAATATTACATCAAAAATTTACGGTACTTTATATCCCGCACAAAAAAAACTTTAACAACCAGTCAGAATACAACTCTTTTAATAGCAAAAATACAACGTTAAAAACACAATCGCGCAGGAATGTTGCTGACACGCGTTTTGGAGTTACAAGGAACACCTTTTCCAATGCAAACAAATGTGAGGTTATGCATGCAAAGACCGGCGAACACGTGTCAACAGTATTCCTGATCATTTTTGCTTTTACTTTTAGGCACAAATGTATTTATTTGTACAACCTCTTTTTGTATTCTGTTAAAGTGTTTTTTGTTAAAGAAATAGTCTCTACATTATAATTACTGCCCCCCTTGGCTAACCAACGTCATTGTTTTGTCACTTGGTGTCTTCTCGAGTCGGAATCTATTTCATAATTATTTAAACTCTAATGGTGTTCAAAGTTTTGTTCTTAAACAGAAATTTTATGGTTCATTAGAAATAGTGATTCGCTTCACATTGTTAATACTTATTGGATAGATCAAATTAATTTATATTATTTATACATAGGATAGTTAAATAAATTCTAGAAACAATGATGATATCAAGGTTGATGCCAATGGTGCTCCATGTAATTGAAAAAACTAGTAATTGCACGGTTAAAAGCAGTTTTTTCAACTTAAACTTAGATTTTTTTAGTGCAGATGTACAGTGTGATTAAGCGTTTCAAAGAAAAAAAAAACAATTTCGTCAACGAAATTTAGCAGAAATATATCGCAAAACATCAATTCATTAAATTTTTCTGAGAGCACATTTTGAGAGCACATTTTCGAACTTTGCACATGACACACACAAAAGTAGTTGAAATCAGTTGCTTCGGGTTTGTAAATGTGCCGAAGAGGAAAATGTAAAATCACTAAACTTTAGTGAATAACTATTTCACAGTGCTCTCCAAACAATGATGACTTCTACACAGTTCATTGTATATACGGGGAACTCTCAAAATAGGTATTTCATGCGTTGCCAAGTCTTCATTACCAAAACTTTCAAAAATCCCCAATGTGTAGCAGTGCAATATGTTTCCATTCATCCATATTTAAATTCATTCCAACTGACACTAAACGTGCTTTAATTATCTTCTATTTTGAGTACATACGGGAGATAAAAATATAATTGGTTCTTTTTTGATTAATAACCTGAGTGTGACAAATCCCGAATTGACTAAAAACAGTAACTCTTCTACTAGTTTTTCAAAACAAGAATTTATCAGAGAAGCCATGTGACACATATTGTATTTTCTAATAAAATCAGAGAAATATATCTTCTGAAGCTTAAAACTTTTTTTCCCTGGTTCCCAAAATTTCACATAAAATCAATTCGTTATAAAATTCTTATGCTCCACTTCTTTTATTTACGCTTGCTTCTTTTACTAAAAACTTTCAACCACTCCAAAATGTTCCCAAGTAATGCACCTGTTTAACCTAAATGTAAGCAGTTTACCAAATACAGGTTGGGTTTCTATTTTGAGAGTTTAATTTGAAGCCTATTAAGTGTTGTAATTGTTGGGCAAGTTGTTTGTTAACAAAAGTTTAATCTGATCCGTACAAGGCATGAATGCTGATGACTTTTTCAGCTCCTGTGGGGTTTCCCGTGAATGATTCGGATATTATTTGAATGTGAATAAGAAAAATATCGTATCAGAGATATAATAGACAGCTAAATTACTTTCCGAAAAACTTCAATATTTCTTTCAAATGTTTGCGAAGCGCGTTCAAAAGCATAAATATAGTTAAATATCTATACAATTTCTTCTTTTTTTATTGTGTAGATGTTTAACTGCAAATATTAGATTTCAAGTATTCGTGAAGCCAATCAAAATATCTTTTGTTTAAAAATTGCTTTGATTTCCTGTGAGAACACTTCAAGTTTGGACTGTCTTTATGAAAATTCTTTTGTGAAAAAATATTCACTAAAGTGCGCCAAATGAACGTCGGATGATAACTATTATACTTGTCAGAAGATTAAGGATATTTTGAGTGTATTATTTCCGAAACAATTTTGAATTTAATGATGAAAAAAAAATTTCTAGAACATACCGCTCTAAAAAATAATAATAAATAAATCTTCACAGAATTAAAAGAAAAACACCGTGAGGTCAGAATGTAATCAAAAACGTATTACACGTAGAAGATGCATGAAATGTATTTAAGAAAGATACTAATACAGAACGGTTAAACACAAAAGAAATGTATTCGCATATTTGTCTTTACTCACCAAAAGACGAAACTAATGTTAACATTTTTAATTGCATTTGAATATTTAGACTTTTACACAGGATTTTAATTCTAAGAACCAGAACTGATTGCAAAAACCCAATAATATCACATAATATTCCTTAGAAATGAAATCGTTTGAGGAAAAAATCAAAGGTTCATAAAGTCCTAAAATAATTAGATACATTCTTTTTAAAGAATAAACGTTATACAGTTAAAAACTTTTATGAAATGGAAGTGGGGTTTTAAATTTGATTTTTTACAAAGATTTTTTTCTTTACATATTGATCATAGTCAGTTTCTCAGTGTAAGCTTGAAAAAATAGTTTGGAGCTTAAAGAAAACTGGAATAACTGCAAGACACTTAGTTTAAAAAAGCTTCTGGGTACTTTAATGGCCTATTATTTTTTTTTCCTACTATTTAATACGTGAAATATCTTTTTTTCGCCGAATGAGTGCGATAAATTCAGAACGAAACGTGCAAAACATTTGTCCTGTTCAACAAAAAAAATTGAAATTAGAATTATTTTATGATTTCGTCGAGTGGCAGGATTCGAGTCATACATTATATTAATGAAAAATCTAACCTTTGAAATAATGCAAAAGAAATTTAACATGTACTGAAGCTAGAAAGAATTTCATATCTTCAGATATTTTTCTCATCAGCAGCTATGAAAGAAAAATAAACGTTATTAATAGCAGCTATTGAATTAAAATAAACGTAAAACATTTCAAAGACATCTCGAAATAAGTCACTAACCGAGTTCCTATTTCAAAGACATGATAAACTGCTCAAGACATGAAAAGCAATTACCATTCGCCCCTAACTTAATTAGCAATGGGTAGCAGAAATATATATCAATTAGGAAAGAGTGTTTCTTTATAAGTTCTGAGGCCATAAAAAGCGGAGGATTTAAAATACTTCATTTTAATAAATTTTAACAGGTTAATTATCTGTGAGAGACGTTTAATTTTTAATGCATTGTTTTAACATTCTTTCATTTGTATTAATCAGAATTATTTCTTGCAAGTTTAATGATTCTCTGTCTTGGTGACTGCCCCGAGCTTTTATTTTCGACGAATAAAGCAATGTCTTCAAATTAATTAGTCGGGCATTGCAGTTAAGGTTACAGTTTAAAAAAACGCAATCAATTATTATTTGGGACTTGTTCACGGGTCTTTTCTGAATATGAAAGAGTCATTTTTCTTTTAAAAGAATGACTTTTAGGCAGAAGAAAATGCATTTTGCACATGAAATGAAATATGTGGATAAGGGTTTCGATGCACTTCCTTATCAGATTTCATTAAAAGTATGACGTATTAAATTGTTTCTAAATTAGTTGATTTTGTTTCTTCTTTTTTGAAATTGTTATTTATTTTTATATTTGGTTTTTTTTAGCAATTAAGATTTCTTGTCAAAGCCACTATGCCGTGGTTTGAAGTTTCTCTTCAAATTGTACAAATGATTGGTAGATAGCGAACCAAAGCGATCCATTTCTTCAAGTGGAGAGTAAATTTTAAGTCTGACCATATTGTGTAGTCGTTGCTCGATGGAGAGTCACATTATGCATCTTTTTTTTTTTTTTTTTTTGAGATAATAAATCTTATCACGTGTTACTGACTTTTATTTTGTGTGATTTATATACATCAGGGTTAAATTTTTACATTTTTCAGTCTGGAACAACAATGAGAAATAATTAACTCCTGACATTTAACCAATTTTACGTGAAGGTGATTTTATTTTTTTAATCAGTGGCGTTCAGGGGCCAATTACCCCCTGGTGTGTGTATGAGCGGATATATTTTTAACTCCTTCACAAGCAGATTTCACACATTAAAAGTCAGAAATACACTTGCAAAATTTTCTTAAGCGTTTTTTCACGCTATGCATTTTGAGGAAAAATTTAGCATCGTCTAAAATGGAAGAAAAAGAGCCATTAATAGATTGGTTGGACATTATAGTTGATGAATACAAGAAATACCTTTGTGCGATTGATGTGAAGTTTTAATCCAACGTTAAAGCCTGTCAAATTTATACTGCCTTTTGTTCATCCGTGTTGCGTTTATCGGATGATTATTCATCCTGAAGCTCACACTTCTTGCATTGATAAAGGGGTTCCTTGTAGCCCCGAAACACGTGTCTGCAGTATTTGTGCCTCTTTAACGTTGGATTAAAACTTCACATTATAGTTGATATTTCGTAACTTCTAAATACAAAATAACAAGCATTTTGAATGTTAAAATCAAACTGATATACATTTCTTCTTTCCCTGTAATTTTCCATTTTATTCTTAGAAAATCAGTTTTTTTTCTTCTTTTTTTTTTAAATTTCATAGATTTAAACATTATTACAGCCATACAATACACCACCAACGCGTTTACTCCATTCATGGACTGCAGTTTCGTGCTCAGTATGCACTCATCAGCATGGAATAAGAATTAAACGAACTGGAGGCAAAAATCCTCTTATAGAGCAAAGAGAACCAACGAAAACTGGTAGCTACTGTGAAATTAGAACACAAACGAGCGACCACACTTGGTACGGTACAACTCGAACATTTTGAGGCAAAGCTCGGTTATAAAGCAGTAAGTAACCGCCCCTAAGCCGGGGCTAAGGCTGAAACATGCAATGTTCCTATTCCATGCTGATGAGTGCATAATAAGCACGGAACTTCAGTCCATGGATGGAATAAACGAGCTGGTAGTGTATTGCGTGTTTCTGCCTTAGCCCAAGCTTAGGGGCGTTTATTTACTGCTTCAAAAAATATTACGGCCATTACTGTTTTCTAGTGATTTACACCTCAATAATATAATTTATTTCTCTCCCATTAAAAATGACAAGAAGGATGTTTTCACTCCTTGAAAATAATTCGGTAAATATCTCTGTATACATATGTGTGTGTAAGGACATTCCACCGTCACACGTGGGACAATCAAACTGTAATTTTCACCAACATTTTTTATATCTCTTTCTATTTTAACCCATTTATGCCCAGTAGCCTAAAAACGGAACGCTTGTTAGTTACTGCATACAAAAACCTGTAATGGGTATATCCTTTTACTAAAATTATGTTTCACAAGTTAAATAGTTCTTCTTCTTGGGAAAACCAGTGAGAGTCACTATTTAGACATCAGAGTTTATTTATTGACAGCTATTTTCAGACAAATCAGTCAAGCAACGATCCAGCATGGGTAGCCACAGAAATTAAGTTTTTTTTTTGCGAACTTGTTTTTCATAAAATTAAACTATTTTAAAATGATTTGCTTAAAATGGATCAGAGATGCCTTCTGTAATGTTACTTTGCACAAGTAAAGTCAAGTAAGATCGTATTTTGCTCACATATCTGCAAATATCCCATAAACAGGACGTTAAATAACTTAATATGGCAACGGCGAACTATGTTAAGCCTAAAATGTATGTAAACCTTTCCAAGTAAGAGTTTTAAGCAGATAAAAATTGAAAAAAAATTGTTAAAAAACACCTGAGCATAAATGGGTTAACTGAACAGGAATTAATACATTTTTTAATTTTTACGTTTGATGCAAAGGTACTCCTGACACAGTTATAGTTTTAATTAATAATTTATTCTTTATAATTTGATTTATTTGTATGCGTCGAGTGCGGGACATGCAAAGTCAGCCTTTGTATCATGTGCTGCATAAATTAGTTAATACTTTTGCTCTATTAATACAGCGATGACAAAACAAACTGTAGATTTCAAAAGCTAAGGTTCCATTGTGAATGAAACATATCTGATTGATTGAGAAATAATATTTTAAACCGTTGAAAAAAATGATGTTAAGGCTATTCCATGAAAAAGTAGCCATTTTGCCGTACACGTGGCGATTCATATAGTTATTAAAAAGTAATAAGTCATTATGAAATTTATTTCTTAAGAAACCACTCATACATTTCTCAAGCAACACAATTTCGTTCATTACACTTTTATGTTATTTTTTAATGACTTTTTTTATGTTATTTTTTAATGAAATTCCATTTTGTCGTACAAAATTTTGTTCATTTCCCTTTTATGTTATTTTTCAATGTATTTTTTTTATGTTATTTATTTAACGAAATTCCATTTTGTCGTACACGTGGTGATTCATATGGTTATTAAAAAGTAATAAGTAATAATGAAATTTATTTCTTAAGAAACCACTCATACATTTTTCAAGCAACAAGATTTTGTTCATTACCCTTTTATGTTATTTTTTTAATGTATTTTTTTATGTTATTTTTTTAATGAAATTCCATTTTGTCGTACAAAATTTTGTTTATTACCCTTTTGTGTTTTTTTTTATGTTATTTTTTTAATGAAATTGCATTTTGTCGTACAAAATTTTGTTCATTACCCTTTTATGTTATTTTTTAATGTATTTTTTATGTTATTTTTTTAATGAAATTCCATTTTGTCGTACACGTGGCGATTCATATAGTTGTTAAAAAGTAATTAGTAATAATGAAATTTATTTCTTACGAAAACACTCATACATTTCTTAAGCAACAAAATTTTGTTCATTACCCTTTTATGGTGATTTTTCAATGAAATATATAAAGCGAACGTGCCGGACAAAACCATCGTTCTCGTGGAATAGCCCGTAAGTGTGTAATACCGTACGCAATTGAAGTTTTGTTCTCTAATTTCTTGTTGATCGAGTGCAGCAACTACCTTAGTGGCAGCTAAATAAGTCAACACAATGCAAAATATTTGTATGTCATAAAAACCACGAAACGGTGTTTATTTATTTATTTATTCAAACCCCTTTATTGCTTTTGCCATATACATTTTCTAAAAAAGCATCACTAGTTGGAAACAATATGTGATTTGTGATAGCATGGAATTGAAAAGTTGGGCCATAAAAAACCTCACACGTATTTATAAACCGAATAAACTGTCGAAGAATTG
>JAXGGA010022344.1:0-15124 GCA_038373865.1 Uloborus plumipes | reverse complement strand
CATCATTCTTTGACACTTGACTACCACATATTTGCATTTGTGCCTGTTCAGCTCCTTCCTGATTTTGATTTAATAAGGGTATTTCTAAAAGTAAACGAAAGCTATTCAATGTTATATTTATGATAATTTTATGCGAGGAAATAAAAAGCTTTGGATCTCTAAAACAGAAAAAATCAACCTATATTTGGAAGTTTGAAATGTAGGGTCTTTTTTCTGATTTATCCTTTTGCTTCACACTGTGTAGCATAGAGTGAAAAATAATTTTCTCTTTCCTTCACAGAGTTTATCGTAATTGTCTTAAGCTGAAGTCATTGTTTAAAATAATGTCAGCAGTAAATGGGTCATTGGAGTGTCCAGCACTTAATTATTTCAAAAAAATGGAACTTGGGAATATTTTGTTTTTACTGTCAAATAAAGAAGAGAAAAGATTGCAATTTGTAAACTATGCAAGGCGAGTGTTTCAGCTAAAGGTGGAAAATCATCGTAACCTTATTATAAATTCACTTTTTAGTCTTTTTTTTTTACATTGCGATGGATCTGCTATGTAAGGTTGGCGATGCATCGCAATGTAGAAATTCCTACATCGCCAAGCCCTAGTTGAATGCTCACTGTTTTTTCTTGCAGTAGCTAAGAAAGTTCAAGTTCATTGGTTATTTGAGGTTTGCACCTTTCTGTGTTGAAAATTTATTTAAATCTTGTGAAAATTTTAATTTATTTACAGACTTCAGTGGCAGCTCTGCTGTTGTACCTTACATTTTCCCTTCATAACATTAAGGACTCCATTCTGCTACAGACAAGTTCTTGCACTATAGTTCGTTTTCATGCTATTACAAAAGAAAATTGTACTTTTTTCTTATTGCTAGTGAAGTAAAATTTTTCGTAGTAATTTTTATATAAAAAATGACATTGAAATGTACAAAGGCATTGAATAATTGATTGAATCTTTGCCATCAAAATCATGATGTAGCCTTTATTTTCAAATTTAGTAAAGTTTTTACTTACATTAGTTAATGTATGTAGGATTGTCAATTACAAATTTTTGTTAAAAAATACCCTTTAGCTCTTGTTGGACGCTTTGAGTGTCTACTCATAAAATTGCAGCTACTCACTAAATTTCTCCCCTTATTTCTGCCTTTAATGGCCATTGTTTTATATGTTAAATATTTCAGCCCTATATGATTTTTGCTACAAACTGTCACTGATTTGTGAAGGTTTTATCATAATAGTAGCAGCCCTGTGGCAGAAATTTTTTCAGCTTTCTGCGACAAATTTTCGAGAACCAATTTCTTTCTGCAACACTAGAATATTCTTCAATAAGAAATATATATGGCAACCCTCTTGCATTAACACAATGTGTTAATATTTATAAAAATGTTAACATTAATACTATATATTCATAGGTTTTTTTTTTTTCTGGGGGCTGTTTAATTTTTTTTTTAGCCTTTTTTTTTCCTCTCAGTCATAAAAATCTTTCTGCACACTGTATCCCTGATTCTGCGACAATGTCGCCCTGTCGGCAGCTTTCTGCCACAGGGAGTAGCAGTATAATATAAAAAGAATTTGGAATTTATTTCAATTGGAATTGATGATCAGCACTTTATTTATTTATAGATGGACGTAAAGAAAATGTTATGTTCGATAAAATAACATCCCGTATCCAAAAGCTTTGTTATGGCTTGAATATGGAATATATTGATCCGGTAAGTATCTTCAGTTTTATGTCTTACTGATTTTAGTCGAAGTGTATCCTTAAAATTTTAATTTTAACATTTCTTGAAATATTAACTTGCATGTTGAAATTTTCGTAGTTTTTCAATGTTGACAATGAATGCTTTTCTTTTCTATTTTATTTATTTCGAGTTCCTTTTTCTATTTTACTTTATTTTATTTTATTTTTCAGGCTGCTATTACAATGAAAGTTATAAATGGATTATATCCTGGTGTAACAACAGTGGAGTTGGATAACTTGGCAGCAGAAATAGCCGCAACTATGACCACCAAACATCCTGATTATGCTGTGTTAGCCGCAAGAATTGCTGTATCTAATTTACATAAAGAAACCAAAAAGTTATTTTCTAGTAAGTGAAAAATGTTTTTTATTCAAATATGGTTTTTTTTTTGGGGAAATGCCAATCAGTTGTAGCTTTTTCCTCAGAAAATCTTTATTTGTAATTTTCGAAACTGTACAAATAAAAAATTAACAAAATAGTGATCGGAAATGTTATGTTTCCTCTAATATATGTTTAAAACTTTTAATAAGTTTTAATCATATATATTGTGCTCTAGAACATGTTATTATTTACTATTCTCCCTGTTTAGCGTGTAGAGCTACAAAGGAAAAATTCAAAAGTTAGAAAGATGCACAGAGCTAATAGCACTGGGAAATAGGCTTTAGTAGTCTATAGCTGCCAACAGCTTGTAAAATTCATTCAGTTTGTGTAGTGGTCTTCGACCTTTTGCTACTTCACTTCACACATTCCAGGGTCTCCCGTACCTACCACAACTCGTGGTTTAACCGGGATAGGGCCCTGAAGAGCTCTGTTCCAGGGCCCGATTAAGATATGATGGGGCCCTAGGCCATATTCTCTTTTGGGGCCCCTGTACTGAGGCTTTACAATTTTAGGCATAGGATGAAACAAATTTAGGCAGTGACTACGGCAATTTTAGCCATTTGGGGGCCCTAGGCCGCGGCCTAGTTTGCCTATTCAGTAATCAGCCCCTGCTCTGTTCTTTTTGAACCAGATCAAGTGCCGAGCAACCCCTTGGCCCATCACTCCCTGAGGTATTGTTTCACTTGGAGGACTTTGTGACCACAACATTTTTAATTTTAAAGGGAAGAGGTTAGTTTTCTTATACATCTAACCCCAATACATACAATGTACTATTGTTATCATGTAACTTGCATAAGGACCATTCTCGGAATCCTTATTTGCTCTGAAGAAGACAATTTATCTTTGACTTCAACTCATTCACTTTATCGCTTCGAAAATATCTCTCCAATTCTGAATATTTCTCCCTCTGGCTTGTACCATAATGTCTCTTGATGCATTCCTTTATTACAGCTACTTTCTTGTTGCAAGTAAGGTAACCTACCTTGCTCTTATGCTAAACAAAAAAGTAGAGATGATCATTTTTCTTTTTTTTAAGTTTTCTTTCTTTTTATTCTGGATTTTTTTTCTTAAATCTTATCGAAAACACCTCCTGGGCGACTAAAACTAAAATATCTTCATCCGGCCACTGGTTGTAGACCCTTTAATTAGTGCAAGTGTTTTTCTGTTAATTCCTTAAGCTGAGGGAAGAGAATCTGCTGTTGGATTTAATTACTGTTATTGTGTAGTTTTTAGAGATGATTCAATATTAAATTATATTTAAAGCTTTTTACTCTACTGAGAATTAAAGCAAAATCCAGAAAATCTCCTTAATAATTAGTCATGTTCCTTTTAAGGCTGTTTTTCTATTTTATTTATTTTATTCCCTCTCCTATAAACATTCAGTGTAGAAATTTTTACATTTTTTCAGATATGTAGCTTGACAACATTGCAACTGTCAGAACATTTTGGACTAAAAATTGTATGAACTGGAAAATAAAAGCTATATAACATATTCAAATTTATGCACTCAAAATCGATTTAAAAAAAAAGATTTACTTTTGGCGATGATAAAACGAATACTGTCAGTTCCAAGAAATATGATTCGATTAAGCGGGGTATTCGTTTAAGTGGGGATCTTTAACATTGCATCTATGGCATGGGTAAGATATGGTTCCGAGATATCTTATTCGTATGAGCGGGGTATTCGTTTATCCGTTACCCGATTAAGGGGGACTGATAGTATATCAAGTGTTCATTTTTGCAATATTTTTTAAAAAGCAAGGACTTCATTTCAAGTTTTACCAGGGGGGGGGGGTGAAAACACAATGCAATTTCATTGGAAAACGGGGAAAACCACGCCCACTTATATGTAAATACATTGATTTCTCAAAGCCAGGGGGGCAATTGACCCCCCCCTGCCCCCCCTTAAATGACGGGCCTGTTAAAAAGCTTTTATGATCATGATTCTTATGTAACTTCCATTTTAAGACACATCTAAAAGCTCCTGACTTTTTCTGGTATTTAGATGTTATTGAAGACCTGTACAACATGGTTAACTCAAGATCTGGAAAACCTTCACCTATGATATCAAAGTCCGTGTATGAAATTGTAATGAAAAATGCTGATGTAAGTTTTTTTTTACTTAATATTTAAATATTTATAAAAGAAAGCATAAGAATTAATATTAACATTAAGAATTTTCGAATCTAGGAATAAGGATGCTTATTATAAGTTTATAGGCCTCAAAATAGGCAATCTGTGTACCATTTTCAGTGAATAAAATATAGTACCTGGGTATTAAAAAAATTAATATACAGCAGTACTAAAGTTTGTCAATAGCATGTGTAAAAATATTAATCACATACGCAAGAAACAAAGTTAAAGGCATTTTGAAATTACTTTTGAAAGTTTATCCATTGGGTCAATCATTGGTGTTAGTCTCAATAAATCGGGAAAGACAAGCTTCAATTGGGTTCAAAACTTGAATCGTCAGATTTGGTACCTATGGTTGGGAATCTAGGCCCAGCTTTCACCTTAGAGAAAGAAGTAAATTGAGATTTCCCAATCTGACGAAAATTTTGAGTGGAATTTTTTAAATTCAACTACAGGGCCCAATGCAGGCCGATTTTGCTACTGTTTATCGGTACCTTCACAAAAATAAAATAATAAAAACGGTACCTTCACAAAAATAAAACAACAAAAACGGTACCTTCACAAAAACTATTGGTATTGACATCGTTCAAAAACAATGACAAAGAATTAGTAACATTGATTTGAAAACAGTGTTTTTATATCATAGATAAATAAAACGTTGCAACACTACTCCGCTTGATTTCTACTGCAACCCTACTTCCCATCCTCAGGGCAAAGCCTGTCTTGCGGGCCAGCAACAACCCAGCATTTTTAAAATTATTATTTGTTTTTCGTTTGGATTCATTTATTAGACACATTAGTTATGGTTGATGTTTTTTTTTTTCTTAATTTTAAGGCGAAAATACGCCTTATCTATACGAAAATACGGTATGTAAATAAAAGGAAAATTCAAAAATAAACTGGAACACTTATTTTATTTCTATTGATAAGTGGAGTTTAAGGTTGTTTACTGTTATGAAAGGAAGAAAAATAGTCTTCACAATTCCTCAGGCATGTTATTACTTTTTTTTTTTTTTTTTGAGTATTAGTCTTTTTTTATGGTGTTAGTAATTCATAATTTTTTTTGACAATGTAAGTTCTTTTTGTATTATTTAATAATATGATTATAAATGTAACAATGACATGAGTTTTTTGTCAAAAATTCAATAACTTAAAATGTGCTGTGAAAAAATAGCGAACAAGAAGTATATTCACAAAAATAGGATGACAATTAAATATATTCACAAAAATAGGATGACGATTAAATATATTCACAAAAATAGGTAGTAATATAAAAATCCTGGATTGGGCCCTGAACTAGGAGTCCCCCCAACACACACACATATTAAAGGGTTTTATTTAGAACCTCTGGAGTACTGGAAGTGTAAATATGTCTAGCAAAAATGATAAAAATAAAAAGCAAAAGAGAAAAAAATTGTATACCCAGAATAAACATTTTGCCATTATTCTGCTCAAAAGTATTTGAAAGAAAGCAATAAGTGATGGCCTAAAGAATTAAAATCTGAAAAAACAATTTTGAAAACTTAACCTGGATAAATGAGCTGCCATGTTTAATATTTAAGTAAAAGAGTTCTTGAAATCAGTATTTTATTGGTATTAAAATTTTTTTTAATTGCAATGAGTAATTGGCAATTCTGAGTAGAGACAAAGGCGGTGATGAGTAAAATCCCCCTTCTCCTGTCCTCCCCTTAAACAGGGTGCATAGGAACCAACAAATGCTGTTGTCAGCCCAGGGAAAATTTGCTCTTTCAAAAATCATATTCAGTGTTATATCTAACTTGTTCCGGAGGAGCACCTTAAATATATGACAGTGCCAGCTGAGCTGCCCTATGTGGCCCACCGATGTAAATATAGGACAGTGAAATATGTCTTTTAGGGCCTACTGTCATTTATTTATGACCCACTTTTGGAACGAAATAGCTTCTATCAGATGGCTTTACTTATCCACTTTTTTTCATTAGATTTTTCTGGTTCCTTTATATATATCTCTCTGACCTCAGAACAGAGCGTATGTGAATTATCTGAGAGATTTATTGAGTTTGCAGTAATGTAAACAGAAACATGTGCAAGTGGTTCAAAAAGAGAAGAAGCACCTGATGAAGGCAGGCGTTGCTTATTCACTTTTTTTTTTTTCAAAAGATGCTCTGGTTCCTTTATATATATCTCTCTGATGTTAGAGAGGGGAATATCAAGTGTCAGAGATTTATTAGGCTGCAACATGTGGTGAAGAGCCTAGTAATTTTAAAAGCATTAATAGTTTCTGTTCTGGTTTAAAGATAGGGCTTTTTATGGGAGACATTCTAACTTAGAGTTTACTTTAGTTTTCCTTTGGAAAAGATGGAAAAAAGCTTCGAAGGACATGTGCAGTTTGTTCAAAGCACAATAAAAGACTTGAAACTGGTTATGAATGCAAAACGTGCAATGTTGGTCTCTGCATCGATCCATGTTTTGAAATTTTTCATACCGCTTTACAACATTAACTATTGCAATAATCCTCATTATTAATGTGTGTCATGATGTTAAGTGTGAAGATTTTTCATGTTTCTTTTCTATTTAGTATCAATATTTAGTGTTTAATTTAGGTAGATTTAGTTGTAGAAAAATACAATAAATTTATATTTTTAATGTTAAATATCAGTTATTTTAATGATTTTTTTTCTTATGATTAAAAATATGTTATATTTAATATCATCTTTAAAAATGGTATCATTTCTATGAAAAGTGAACATTTTATCGATTATTATGTAATGCGTAGTTTCCGAAATTGCGAATTAGGCTTAGTGGAAGAAAATGCTCCAGCCCGTGAGTGCAGTTCGCGTTAACAGCTGCCGGCCTGAGAGAGCGTTTTCTTCTTCGTTCTGCCGTCCCAAACGGGTTAAAGAAGTCATGATTAGGTACCTTTTTTAAGGACGTGGTTACACTAACCACTGTTTTGTAAATCTGCTGCTATCTCTAAGCTTTGAAAGTATGAGCTGTTTTTAATTTAAAAAACAAAATACAAAACATTGCTGTAAAAATGAATTAAAAGGTAATTTCGCCTCTTCGAGACTGGTACAATACTTGTATCTGTTACAAAAATTGATACAAACTGCTTGTGGGCTGTGGGAGCACTGAAATAGTGATCTATTTTGAGGTTTTGTAAGTTCTATATGTTCATCTATATTTTCACACAAGTGTTCAAGAAATGCAGAAACTTAAATTTTGAGATACATTTTTGAAATCCTTTTTTACTTTTGTTATGTTTAGAAATGCCTAAAATGAACAGTTTAATGTTTTCTGCTTGTTTTTTTAAGGAAAAATGTTCAATATCTTTAAGTTTTAGCATGAGGAATTGCTTTGAGGTTATAGATAGTTTATTTAAATGTTACTGCTTCATTTATAATGTATTAATTTAAGTGTTCTTTCTTTTCAGTTGTTAAATTCTACTATTATTTATGACAGAGATTTTAATTACAATTATTTTGGTTTTAAAGTAAGTATTATCTTGTTTCAAGCAATTGTTTTTAACTAATATTATTGAAGTAAATGTACTATAACAGATATTGCCATATATACTATAAACCTTTGAAAAAATTCCTTGAAAGAATATTTGAAAGTGTCATTTGTATACCTTTGCCAACTAAAACAGTGAGTCCTTGTGGGCCAGATTAAGGTATGGAGGGCATCATAGGCTCCAGGCACCAAATTTGCAGGTAAAGTTTTTTTTTTTTTTTTTTGAAAAAAGAGCAATTTTATATATCTGTATAACAAAATGCAAATAATAAATGGAAAAAGTTACAAAAATTTAACCACATTCTACAATTCCAAAGCCAAAATATTTTAACTACATTATTATCTGGATTAAGTAAAGATGAGAAGGACATCAAATTAAGTTTATGCCCAGTGACCTCAAAAGTTATAGTCAACCCGTGCCACTACTGCTGTCTGGATGTCCAATTTTTTTCCAAAAACCACGTAGCACAAACTATCATTTTGTCCAATTTTTTCGGTTAGAGAAAATTTGTTGTGACTAAAAATCATTAACTTAGCAATAACAAGTGAATATAATAAATCTTATTCCAGAAACATTTTTAAATTAAATTATCTCACATTCATTTTTCTGGGAAATATTGATTAGTTTACTTTTCTTCTTTTTTTATGTTTATGTACTGTAGCATGTTTACAAAATAGATTAATATTAGCATTAAATTTTAATAAGTTGATTAGTAATGATAAAAAAATTATTTGTCTCAAATAGGAAATATCATCAAAAGGAATTAAAAATTGGTGTAAATCAAGAAAATATTAACATTGAAATAAAATTGAGTTTGTTATGACATTAAAATTAATTTGTTTCTGAACTTTTTATTGTTTTGTTCATTATGTTTTTACTTTGTTTAATACTTAAATTGGAAAAAATACTTAAATTGAAACTTTATGAGGTATTTTACTATGTGCATGTCAGATTTTGACCTTACAAATCAAATTTAATGTTGAACAAAATTTTTGTGCACAGAAACACTAATTACTTTGTTTAAGACTTAATTTTTTTGTGTACACTCAATATGAAATTTCTACTCTATAGAAATCACATCATTTATTCTTATTTGCTTTTATTTTCAGACTTTAGAAAGATCATACTTGTTAAAAATTGATGGGAAAAGTAAGTGTTATCTTAATTTAAACATATTTAGTGTTAGTTTAGTGTTTTGTAAAAAACAATTTGCTTATATTGTTTTGCGTAGAAAACTGATTTTATTTTGTTAATTAAATAGGAGTTTGTTAATTAATGAGAAGATTTCAATTGATTAAAGCAATTATTTTAAATCTCTACATTATTATTTGAATTTCAGTTTCTGTAATTCACAGTTAAACTACCTTAATTGTAGAATAAATATAGAGAAAGAACTTTTCATGTTTTTAATGACTTTTAAATGCATGTTTCGCCTCATTCTTTTTTACTGATATTTTTGTTTTTCATTCTAGAGTTTTGATGTATTTTAAAAATTTTGATAATGTTCACCAGGATTAATGATTTTTTTCTCTTAGCAGACTCTATTTTATTTTTCAATTGTTGATAGTTTTGGCTCCTAATTTATATAGCAAAAAGAAATTTAGAGAATGCTTGATTTTGAAAGAACCTTTAAAACAAGCAACATGTTTTTTTAAATAAAAATTGGATGAATAATTTCCATTTTACATATGAAGTTGTAGGCCTAAAATATTGAAACTTAAAAAATTAAGTGCAGCAATTTCAGAACATAAAATAAATCAGATATATTTTTAAAATATTATGGACCACCTAATAAGAGTTGTTGAAAACAGTAGAAGTTTGATTTAAAAAAAAATGTAAATGATTAAAACATCAATAAAGAATACCAGATTAAGAAACTGAATTTTCATCGAAATATCCAATGTCTCTGTCTAAAATGTTAATGTTTTAAGAACATGTCAATTTAGTGGAAAAGTCTATTTATTTACATACTTAAAATTTCTTAATTACTAACCTAAAATATTTTCATTTTAAGTTAGTTACATTCTGCATGTGTAGTAAGGGTTTTTTTTTTTTTTTTTCCTTTTTTTTAATTGCTAAGTATTTTCGGATCAAGCTTTAATTGCTGTAGATTGATTTGGCTTTTTTTTTTCTCACAAGATTGTTCTTAAAATTTCATGCTGATGTTTTTCCTGATTTTCTCTATGTGTAGTTGTAGAACGACCTCAACATATGCTAATGCGAGTATCAGTTGGTATCCATGGTGAGGATATTGATTCTGCCATTGAAACTTATCATTTGATGTCTGAAAAATGGTTTACTCATGCATCACCTACATTATTTAATGGAGGAACTCCAAAACCCCAATTGTCTAGGTAAAGAAAAATTTGGTTGTTTTCCTGTAGGGTCATTCCATGTCAGTTCACCCGGCCATGTAACCCATGTCCTCGAATTTTGATAAAACTTAGTGTATTTAATATTTTTATGGTGGTAAGTAACCATACGAATTCTTTTGCGCATATGTGATCTGGTTTTTCTTTTACAGGCCGTCAAACTTTTCAAAAAATTGCATTTTCTGTCAACCGCTAAGCCTAATCTGCATGCAGGCGTATCTATTCAGTAAATTGTGACGGGTGCAGAAATCTTTCAATATCTCCAAAAATTCTCAGAGATGTTGCTGAAAGTATGAGGATTTAATAAAAAAATACTTGAAATTTCTATAATGTAATTTTGTTTGAATAAAATTTGAATAAACTACGGCAAGCAATTTTTTTCTTGTGCAAAACATGAGTTTACTTAAGTGGCATTTCACGAAAAGGCGGAGGTCCTATTCAATAATGGAAGCATTCAAAATGAGCCTGAAGGTGTGTTCTATCATTGCAAAGAATAAAATTAGTGGTTTTTTACGTTTTCTCGTTGCTATTGCGCAATATACACATTTCAGTACCAAAATTTTTGAAAAAAAGTTCTAGTCATTTCCCTAACCTAAATTTCAATGAAAAGCAAACATACCTTTATTTTTTTGTGTATTTACAGCCCTATTATACTACTTAAAAATCATCTTAATCCTTTATTAAGCAGAAACAAAAGTGAGAAATAATTTATGACTCCCAAATTCAGTTGTTAAGTTCAGCAAAACATCGGTTGTAGAATAAAGATGTGCAAAACATGAATTTACTTTAGTGGCTTTTTCATGAAGAGGCGGTGGTCATGTTCAATAATCAAAGCATTCGAAATAAACCTAAAGGTGTGTTCTAGCATTGCAAAGAATAAAATTAGTGGGTTTTTTTTTCGTTTTCTTGTTGCTATTGCACAATATACAAATTTCAGTACCAACATTTTTGAAAAGAGTTCTAGTTATTGTGCTAACTTAATTTTCAATATTTTATGTGTAAAGTAAACATTGTTCATGCCTTTGTAGTATAAAAAATATTGTAATTAGTTTTAATGATTTATAATTGTATTGAATGTGCGAAGCAGAGATAGGATAACACAATCTTTGAAGAAAAATAATAATGAAAAATATGAGCTTCCGGATATTATCGGATTGTTTGTCTTTGAAATGTTTGTGTGATCCTGTTTTCAGCAAATTTAAGGAATATACTGTTTGATATTTTAACGCTCGACCTTCCTTGCATTTGCGCATGTATCAGGTCTCTTCTTATTTTATCAAAGTATGGGGTTTAGTAATAAGAGGGATAAAGAATGCGAGTGGATAAAGCATTGAGTAACCACCCCTAAGCAAGGGCTAAGGCAGAAACATGCAATACACCGCCAACTCGGCTATTTCGATCCATTGACTGCAGTTTCGTGCTTATTATACACTCATCCGCATGGAATACGAAACTAGCCGAGTTGGAGGCAAAAATCCTCTCATAAAGCAAAGAGGGTAGAAAAAAACTGGTAGCTAATGTGAAATTAGAACACCAGCGAGCGACCGCACTTGGTACGGTACATTGTTTACGAGTTGAACCATACCAAGTGCGGTCGCTCGCGGGTGTTCTAATTTCACATTAGCTACCAGTTTTATTCGGCTCTCTTTGCTTCATAAGAGGATTTTTGCCTCCAACTCGGCTAAAAGGGGCGGTTACTCACTGATTTATCCACTCACATTCTTTATCCCTCTTATCACTATCACCCATATTTTAATAAAATAAAAAGACACCTGATACTTGCGCAAATGCAAGGAAGGTCGAGCGTTAAAATGTCAAACAGTATTTTCCTTAAATTTGCTGAAAACAGGATCACACAAACACTTCAAAGACAAACAATAATATCTGGGAACTCATATTTTTCATTATTATTTTTTCTTCAAAGATTGGGCTATCCTTCTTCGCACATTCAAAATATTATTATAAATCATTAAAACTAATTACTACTTTTTATGTTACAAAGGCATGAACAATGCTTACTTTACACATAAAATATTGAAAATTTAGTTAGAAAAATAACTAGAACTTTTTTCAAAAACGTTGGTACTGAAATGTGTATATTGTGCAATAGCAACAACACAACGAAAAAAAGCCACTAATTTTATTCTTTGCAATGATAGAACACACCTTTAGGTTTATTTCGAATGCTTCGATTATTGAACATGACTTCCGCCTCTTCATGAAAAAGCCATTAAAGTAAATTCATGTTTTGCACATCTTTATTCTACAACTGATGTTTTGCTGAACTTAACAACTGAATTTGGGAGTCATAAATTATTTCTCACTTTTGTTTCTGCTTAATAAAGGATTAAGATGATTTTTAAGTAGTATAATAGCGCTGTAAATGTACTGAAAAGTAAAGGTATGTTTGTTTTTCAGTGAAATTTAGGTTAGGAAAATGACTAGAACTTTTTTTCAAAAATTTTGGTACTGAAATGTGTATATTGCTTAATAGCAACGAGAAAACGTAAAAAACCACTAATTTTATTCTTTACAATGATAGAACACACCTTCAGGCTCATTTCGAATGCTTCCATTATTGAATAGGACCTCCGCCTTTTCGTCAAATGCCACTGAAGTAAACTCATGTTTTGCACAAGAAAAAAATTGCTTGTCGTAGTTTATTTAAATTTTACTCACACAAAATTACATTATATAAATTTCAAGTATTTTTTTATTAAATCCTCATACTTTCAGCAACATATCTGAGAATTTTTGGAGATATTGAATGATTTCTGCACCCGTCACAATTTTCTGAATAGATACGCCTGCATGCAGATTAGGCTTAGCGGTTGACAGAAAATGTAATTTTTTGAAAAGTTTGACGGCCTGTAAAACAAAAACCAGATCACATATGGGCAAAAGAATTCATATGGTTACTTACCACCATAAACATATTAAATACACCAAGTTTTATCAAAATCCGAGGACATGGGTTACAAAATCCCGTTTTCCTGGGTGATTTGACATGGATTGACCCTGTACTTTTGTTCAATATAACACATGAAGTTTTGTAAACAATTATTTGAATTATATTTTTTTGCAGTTGTTTCTTGCTATCCATGGTGGATGACAGCATCGAAGGTATTTATGATACCCTAAAAAGGTGTGCCTTGATCTCCAAATCAGCGGGTGGTATAGGGTTGAACGTTCACTGCATTAGAGCAACTGGAAGTTACATTGCTGGTGTAAGTAATGGAATGTTTACCTTCTTACAAAGAATAATAAATTTCATATAAACAGAGTATGCCATGAAAATAATCTTTTTTTTTCTTCTCTTTTTGTTTACAGTGTTTGGCTGTGAATTTTAATTTTTTTTTATTATTATTTAATGGTTTGTGTTATTTTTCTGTGATTGTAATGGAGGATTTTTTTTTCAACACATTGACTGCAAAGCTACGAAACATTCATAGCAAATGAACTGAGCTCAATAGTGCGCCTGTTAGCCAGTTTTGGCTTACTGGTACCTTCTCAGAAGTCAAAATATCCATATTAATGTCATTGTTCTACTCATTAATTCAATCTGCATGAAAACAGCAAATCTATCACCTACGAGCTATCTCAAAGTCTATTCTGTCAGCTGAAATGACATGTTTTAATTATCTTGTTATTGGGCAGTCAACAGGTTAACAAAAGTACTGATGATAAGAATTCTAAGTTATCACACAAATCTACTGATATATTTTTTTAAACATTAGACTAATATTATTGTAGACATTAGAAGTTAATGTTAAACATACTCTTTAGATTTCAGTTATTCAGCAATTGAATCAGGAGTGAAAGTTTTTTGTTTTCTGACAGATTTTCATCTTTTTTTTTTTTTTTTTTTTTTTTTTCATTTTTTATTGGGGCAAAGTGAGATGAAACAGGATAAAAGTAAAAATTAACAAATAACGAGTATATCATAGTTCTAATAAATCAGTTTTCTTACTTAATTCTTATTAGGTAATCTTAGATTTTAAGTAAGTTTACTTTAACATTCTGTTTGACTCCATGTGTTTAATTAGTTCTAAAGAAAAAAATGGAATAACTTCTTAGGTATAATTTTTGATAGTATTTTACAAAGTACTCTGTAGGTAATTATTACTTGGCAGATTTACCCATACATCAATTTTAGAAAAAATACCAGATAATTCAAAAGTTTTAAGCTAGAAATTTTGACTTTGACGCAAAAGTGTTTTTCCTTTTAGTAACATGAGGAATATTTTGTACACTCAAACTTCAAAAAATATGTGTTCAAAAATTATGCAATTCTTTTACAAACAATGTAGATGCTGTTTGAAACTTTTCAGTTTGTCCTGAGCTTTAAAAAGCATTTATGTAAACTGCTCTAAATGTGTTGTCTTGTATTTTTGTGTAATTGATATCATTTTTTTCTTTAGACAAATGGTACTTCAAATGGTTTAGTTCCAATGCTGCGAGTTTACAATAATACAGCTCGCTATGTAGATCAAGGCGGAAATAAAGTAAGTGTAATTGATTTTGATTTTGCCATGCTACAATTTGTTCTAACTAATTAAAACATATACAACCAGATATGTATGCACATCGGATCGGTATCGGTTTTTTTTTTTTTTTTTAATTGCTAAGTAATCATTCAGGTCAATATTTATCATGGAAAATCATAATTTTCAGTAAAATATACAAAGCAAATTTTACCGTTTAGATGTAAAAGTTACTCATATTAGTTGTTTTCTATGTTATTAAGTTCTGATGTTTTATGTATTTTAAAATTCGATTCCAGGGTTCCCACGGGCCTGAAAAAGGCCCTATAAAGGCCTGATTTTTGAGTTTGATTTTTAGGGGCCCCTAAAAAGGCCATATATTTTATCAAAAGCCCTAAAAATGATTCAAAGCCCTATTTTTTTTTTTTTTTTTTTTTTTAAGAATTTGTGAAAATTCTAAGTACGCATCTCGCTCCTTTCCATTTTTTCTCGATCGTCGTAACACAGCGTGGAGATTCAAGGTCGCAGATC
>JAXGGA010022343.1:0-15125 GCA_038373865.1 Uloborus plumipes | reverse complement strand
ACATCGCGACGCGTTGACGCGGCGACATAGTATTTGAAATTTCTGCGATATCGCCGTACGTTATGTGCTACTAGGGTATGCCGTCCGTTAAAAAACCATCCGAGTCTGAAGGCCTTGTCACACGATCCAACTTTTCCCCCGATTCCCTCCAATTCCGGGCGAGACCAATTTGCCTCAACTTCTTGGGCCAACACTGACGTCATGATTTCTATTGTTCGACCGTCTGTCCAATTTAGTCCAAGATTTTGCTTGCGGAGCTATAAAATTGAGCCGAATTGCTTTTCTAACCAATAGGAAAGCTCTGCAGAACTTCGTCACAGATCGGCGCCATCAGGAGTGGCCAGCTTTAGGGATAAAATTTTTTTCTAGCTGACGATATTGCACGGAAACCCTGCACTAGAGCCGCTATATATACAGGCCGACGCATCAAGCTTAAGTTCGACCACTTTGGATCCAATTCATTACTTTTACTTTCACTTTTCATTAGGGTTCCCATAGAATAATTTCAGACAGTGCCAAGCTATGCCAAATTCACGTGCCGCTAATAATTGCTCTCATTGAAAATTTGTTAAAACGCAATAACTTGCCAGAAAAGACAACCATTCATCAACCACCAGACAAGACATAACACGAGCTGGATCCAAAGTGGTGAAACTTAATCTTGATGCGTCGGCTCGTCTATATAGGGGCCTTACCCTGCACAGCAGCAATGACGTAGTAGGAAAACAAGTTTGGAGTTGGTCGAAATTGAGGATTGCTCCAAGTTGGAGTAGCTTCACGTTGGATCGTGTGACAAGGCCTTGAGTCGGAATTCTCAGAATCACTTATGGTTTTGGGAACGTTCCCCCCAGCTCCCGCTCCCTGAATTCTTGCCCAAATCGTTTATGGAACGCGCGATTACATCTCCAGATTAAGCTTTTGACCATATTAACGTATTATATTTATAATTAAATACAAATGAATTAGCAGTAAGATTTTAAAAGTGTTTTTTCAACTATTAGAATAAGGTTTAAAAAGTTCCACAAAATTGCAGAAAACCACATTATTTTCTCAATTTTGAAAAAAGTTCAATAAGTCGTCGCGTGCCACTCTTAATACTCCGCCGTGCCACACTGTGGCACGCGTGCCGCGGGTTGGCCACCACTGTGTTAAATGTTGCATTTCTTATGTTTTTATTAAACGAGTTATGTGACAAAGAGTTTGAGTTGTTGATATAAGAATGAATACTGTGCAACTAAGTTTCCGTTTTAGTTCAATATGAGTCATATTAAAAACCAATAAAACTTTATTTTAATTTAAAAAACTCGTTTAATTTGAGATCATTGATGAAAAATATTATGCAAATAATATTTACACGCTTAAGTGCGCATATTATACTTCACAGTGCATTAGATCACACATAGAAATGAAAAGAAATGCAATATGAATATTGAATATTACTTAAAATTTCAGTTTGTTTCAAAAATCCTCCTTCAAATGTAACATAATTTAAATTTAAAAATTACTATTATTCTTTTATATTTTCTTATCCCTGTATTTTTATGCAAGTTTATGTAAATGTATTTTTCTAAGGGGAAAAACCTTACATATGCACTACAAAAAATTAACTGTTGTTTTTATTGTATAATACTGGCAGCAGAGGTTCCAGTTTTAAGCTATACAATGAACAGTAATAAACAAAACTTAGCAGTAACATATATATTACTGCTAATTTTGCAGTTTATTACTGTGCATTTTACAGCTTCAAACTGAAACCTCGGCTGCCAGTATTATACTGTAAAAACAGCAGTTTATTTTTTGCGCGCAGTGCAACCTATTATCAGATTCAAAATTCAATCCTCAATTCCCAGTTCATTTTTTTCGATTTCTAAATTTATTATTGCAGTCATTATCTAAAAGAATTATTATTGTAAAGCAACCGTCTTTTTTTTTCTTCTTCTGAGCTAAGCTAAATCAACATGTTGGGAAATTGTATACAATAGATGACTAAAAAGATAAACGAAATGTGTCAAATCTAAAAGCTTTCACTGAAAATAATACATTTTTTCTTACTATGGAAAATAACAAGGACGCATTTTAAAGTTTATGTTTGTAGTGTCGTATAATAAACATATTCTTCACGAAAATATCTTAGCAAGTTATTAATTTTGTTTGTAAAATCGGATAAAACGAACTCTTGGTTATAGCGATTAAATAGCTAAGGGTCATTTGATAGCGAAGTTTGAAAGTATAAATAAATTGGTGTTGATTAAAAATATGAGAAACTGAGTTGAAATAATATCGTTATTTAATCATCTAGTCATTAATAATATTATTTTGTATAAAGTGCATAAGTAAAGATAAAAGATCATCTCGTAAACATAAAAAACTAAGATAATGTTTACTCTTGCACAAGGGAAACATATTCGCAGATTCGTAATTTTAACACTACTCCACATTGAAAAGTTTACAAAATGCAAGAAACAAGAAACATAGATCTTCAGCATGAAAGTAATTCAAAATTGTTTATCTTTTGGAAAGTCGGCATTTTTTGCCTTACCTTCATTCCGAATTACATAGTTTCAATTTTGTAATTTTCTGCATGATTTCAGCCCATGTTGTGTGTTTTTCTTTGAAAAATAGCATCTATCTTGCGGAAAAGATTTTGAACTAGAACTTTCAACTATTTCTTAACAAAGAAAAATTCTTTCGATTCCGGAGACAATATACAATACCAACTGATGTAACGCATAAAGAAAACAAACCTTGCTTGCTTTCAATTTAAATTGGCTGGCATTTTATTGCGAAAAGAGAGCTCACAAAAATTTACATTTTATCTAGACAAATTAGTTGTCCTTTACTGCACTTGCTTTTCAAGTTTAAACTCGAAACTTGCGTTCAAAGAATGTTTGCTATTTAAGTGATTCATATCCTTTCAAATCTTCTTTACTTTGATTCTTGATAAATGTGTTCATAGAATCTTGAATTCAGTCGAACTTAAACTCAGTGAGCATTTGTGTTATTTTTTATATATATATTAAAATCTTTTTGTATAAAAATATCGTTCTGACTTTTCTTTGATTAAAATTAACGTCGCAATATATTTATTTACTTTCAGAAATGCTGGTAAAGGTTCAAAAGTTGATGAAAATGTCTCCTTTAATAAGCTTGTTATCAATATTACAGTAGTATGAAGAATATTATTGGTTTTAATGCCAGGAAATAGTCACGCGTAATGAATACTAGGATATAAAAGAGACACGACTTCAAAATAAATTGATTTTTTTTTTTTTTTTTTTTGAAAAAAACATTGAAAATAAAAAAAATGTATGTTACTTACATGCCATACGCGCCATTACTTGGTTTTAAATATGACACCATACAGGTGGTCAAAGTCACGATGAATGCTTTTCTCCTGGCGTCGAATGAAAACTTTTACCACCCGATCATGCACGTGCAATGGGATCTCTTCTATAGCTGTACAAATCCTTTCCATGAGTACATGTCCTCATACCGTAGCTGAACTCAAGAAAAGAAGGCGCACAACTGAGGAGAAAGATTCCATTGAACATGTTCGGTCTGGTGGAAGCCTTCATTCAATGCTGGAAGAAAAACACTGATCGTGGTGGCGTCATATTAAAAGCCAAAAAATGGTATGGTAAATAGCACACATTTTTCTTTGCTTTCAATGCTTGTTTGAATCAAATTTTCAATTTGCTTAACCCATTGATGCCTGACTTTTTTTCCAAAGATGTACTCTAGAGAGTACATACTTTTATTACCAATTTTTTTTTCTGTCTTCGATATAATATTTAAAAAGACATTTTATGAGAAGAAATAAAAGCAGCAATTAACATAAACTGGAAGGAGATTCAGAGAGCAAGGAAATATTGGTGTTGTTGAGTATGAAAGTCAGCAAAACATTTCGCACGCCTAGAAGAATACTGTCACAACTCAAAAACAGAAAAATTTAAGATGGGGAAAAGAAATTGATATATTAAAGCAATTAGTAATAGTGCAGTCTATCATACATTAGGTTAGATCATTTCGGCTTATTTGCTTTCATAATGCTTTTAAAATAAACGTTTCTTTTTGACTTTTAAATCATGGCTCTGGGTACATCTCTGAACATTCGGAGTTTCGACTTTTGAGTTGTGACAGTATTCTTCTAGGCGTGCGATTTGTTGTGCAAACCTACATTGCATTTGCTGCATTTCCGATAAGTTTTTTTACTTCAATGGGCATATCTTACCTGAGTCTTATTTAAAGCAATATAACGACTTTCCCCATAATACCTATTTCAATCCGGTACTCTTGAGCTCAATGCATTCTGTACAGCAGCTTCTAAAATAAAAATGAAGAGCGGCAACCACAATTTTTTAGATTGGATCAAAAACCGGTAACTCCTGATATTTTGATGCATGGGATCTGTTCCCCCATGCAACGATTGTACTGAGCAACCATATTTGGTTCATCAATTTCAATTACTTTCTTTTCGCTATTGGACAATCGCTTAGCCTTTACTATAGGATAAACTTCATGAAGATTCGATGCAATAGTTACAACATTGCTATTATTCCACCGAACCAACGTAATATTATTTTACCTGTCATCGACATTTTTTCAAAACTTCCTCTCTTTTCTTTTTTGAACAACGTAACTTTAGTTAATGGGCATTTTTCAATCCGATTCTTGCATAAAACCTTTCTGAGACAAATTATCAAGTAGGAGCGCAAGAGAAGTAAATAAATTGTCACAGTAGAGATCAAAATTGGCATGCTCAGAGAATTCTGAAATTAAATCTGCAACCACTGCCCCCCCCCTCTTCCCAAACAACAAATGCATATGAAATCCTTGAATTCTTCATCAAGGTGAAGTGCTAAGCTTCTGAAACAGCTTAGGGCTTTTTCAACAGTCAGACTAAACAATAAAAAGCACCTAAATGTATTATGGAAAAGTAGTTAAATGCAACAAATAATTGGTGTTTTAAAGAATTACATTTTTTAACTAACTTTTTTTCAAAATGTACCTTGAGTATTTTTCGTAATTTAAAAAATAAATAAATAAATATATAAATGATAAAATGTTTTAAAAAATTGTAAGTAAATTTGTACATTAATTAATTTAATTTAATTAGATTTTTAAGTTATAAAAATAAAAATTATTATCTATTTTTCAGTCTAAAAACATTTACTAACTTCTTTTGAGATAAATTATAGATTCTAAGAAGAAATCAGCCACGGTTAAACAATGCAGCCTTTCGTGCCTAGCGTCCCTTTTTAGGGACGTTCTTAAATTGCTATAAAATCCATAAAAAATTTAAAATTTACAAAATTGCAAAAAAAGGTAAACTAAAACATCGATCAAAGTAGCACATATATCAAGCACAGATAGATTTACTTGTTAATAATTTTAAAAACTTAGCTTTTTGTTCTTGAGATTGTGAACGATGTAATTCTTGATAAAGATCATAATCAAACGGCTACAGAACACACTTTACAATGGTTATGTGATGCAATCTGTTAATGATGAATTGAAACAATACCAAAGTAATAATTGATCACAATTTTTTTTTTTTAAATGTTCATTTTTAGAAAATTTAGACCGACTTTTTGGACCGTCCCTAAAAAGGGACGCTAGGCATTAATGGGTTAAAAGTTCTATCCCTTTTATATCCTACTCTTTCCCCCATATCCTGCAGCTATAGTTGCTGATATTTCATGCGAAATAAACTCATAGCATGTTTTAAATGCTTCTGATCGAGTTTTAATGAAACTTTTCAAACCTTAATGTCATGAAAAATTACGCTATAAGTAAGAATTGAAGGGCTTTCAGGATGAAGGAGCTATGTTACATTTTTTGAAAAAAGCAATGATTACAGGTAAGCAAATAAAACGTGATACATAAAAAAAAGTTGATGTCATTAGACCAATTTCATACCCTCATTATAGACAATACCAGAAAACAAAAAAAGCTGCAAGAACTGCAACATTCAGTTCATCTTATTTGAACTTTAATTACTCGCAATTTCGGTTTTGTCACATAACTCCTTTAACTTCCAAGCCCTTCAAATGTCAGAACAAACGGAAATTCATTTTTTCCTAGAAAGAAAAGGAAAGACAATCTGTTTTGTCTGCATCCTTGTCCAGGATCTGCTGAAACAAATTACTACTAATTAGAACAAAATTCAATACGTCTTATATCATTAGAAGTGCCAATGCTGGATATTCCATGCGGTGTTCGCTTCGTAAAAGAAAAAAACAGAAAACTAGATTGAGCGGATTAGACTAAATCGAAAGGTTTAGATCCACACCGTTTTTGAGGTCTGATATCAAAAAAAAATATCCATAATGAAAATGAGCCCTGTAAACCCGATGACGAGAGTCAACTCATGTGACTGAAGTACATCACATGCATTGTCGTGCTGGGGGAGGGGGGGAAATAGGAGGAATTTTTGCATGCACCGCAAAACACCTGATTCTGCTTTGAAGTAATGTGCCCCTCTTCATCCAATAAATTATTAAGGCGTTTTTAATGAGACCTTCAAACACAACTACACAATTAATCTTGAATAATTTTGTTTACTTTTGTTCGTAAAAACAAGTCTTCCATTTTATTTTAGCTAAAATACATTATGCTGAAACAACCCATAAAAAACAATGACTTCATGAGCACCATGGAACTTCTTAGAATGTCGTTGAAAGTCGCAAAATAATAATATACGAGGGCAGATAGAAAATTGTTCGAACGTGTTTTTCTTTGAAACATAATTGGATGTGAATGAAGCTCGCCTTCATGTGATGATCTATTGTGCGTCTAAGCAATGTTTACCCTCTATTTATTACATCAGTTCCTGACAAACAGCATTTGAATACCGTATAATTTGTAGTACTCTAGTCGGGTTTTTATTTCAAAGAAAATAACGACTGGAGCAGTGCTGTTGCATAAAATTTTGCTAGAAACCTGTTGCCAGCCAAACAGGAAACCTTTTAAAAGATGCAGACAGCTTTTGGCGACAACTTTACAGCACATTTATCGTACTTAAATCAAATAGTTTTTTTCTTTTCCAAAAAAAAGTTAGCTCAAAATAATTCTTACTCTCCATGTATGACTTCCTGAGACTTCTTTCTGCTCCCTACATTCAAGAGACGATTGAAAAGAACGAGTTTTCAAACACGACAGGACATTATGGTTGCAACGACAGCCGATCTGAACTTCATTCCACCTTATGTCGTCGAATACGAGTAGTGTCAAATTTTTATCTGGGGGACTTTTCCGGCTAATCCAAATTTTTAGTAATTCGGGGTGACATGAGCTCCAAACACGTTGGATTTTGAAACTCAATATATGTAACACAGGTACCCCATAGTATGAGTTACTTTTATATTGTATGATTTGGATCTACTGATTGGTGCGAAGTTTACTTTTATCATTAATTTTTCAATTTATTTTCAAAAAAGTAAATATTTCATAAGTTTTAAACGTCCCTAATTGTTTGAATATTGGTTGTTTTCCCATTTAATTCTTTACTAATGCAGGCTTTTCATTTTCAAAAACCCAGAGCAGCCATTTCAAACATTTCTCGGGTGAGAATAAGTAAAAGTTACTCACATGTATGAGCATAAATCTATCATGATTTTTACGCCAGGAGGAGGAATTGTCTCTTCTTGGTACCCCAAATAAAGAGAGTACCATGCACAACCCGACTTTTTTCTTAAGAGGTTCACATTTATTTTTTCTTTCCCTGTAAACACAGACAGGGTAAGCAATTTCATTAGAGTTTATCCATTTACTTGCCGTTCCACCGCAGTGCTTTAAAAGCATACCAACTATTTTCTCGCTTGAAGAAAACAGCTTTTCGTGACATCTCTTTCAAACAAGTAAAACCTATCAAGTATAATGTTGTGCATAATCTTTTGGTGCATGCAAACGAAGTTTTCTTGGCACAAACCTTTACTTAATTTGAAAATTTATATTTATTGCAGATAAACCCATACTTTGAATTTTTTCAATGCATTTTTTTTTTTTATTTTTACAAATCAACCACAAATACACTGGCGGAAAAAAAATCCCAACACCAAGAAAAAATTTCTACAGAGTAATGAAATTTGGGTAATGCTGTTGTCTAGTTAACATGTTTAATTTATTAAATGTACAAGATCACTGGCTAATTTAAGCTCAAGAAAATGCTGCGCAAATGTGAAATTATGTTAGTTTAGTAGAGGGTGAAACCTCCAGAATTTTGAAGGCAAGCCTGCAAGCGTGCATGCATTATGTCATGCAGGTGCCGAATGTCACTTTGTAGTATGGAGTTCCATGCTTGTTGCACTTGTTGTGTCAATACTAGGACCGTCATTGCTGACTGTGGATGATGCTCGAGGTGCCGTCACATGATATCCCATACGTTATCAATTGGAGACATACCTGGTGATTTTTCAGGTCATGGTAACATGTCAACACTCTGTAGAGTACATTGCGTTACAGCAGCGATGTGAGGGCGAGAGTTATCCTGTTGGAAAACGCCCCCTTGAATGCTACTCATGAAGGGCTGTACTACTGGTTGAATTACCAGACTGACGACAAATTTTCAGTCAGTGAGTTTGGGATAACCACAAGAATGCCCCTGCTGTCGTAGGAAATTGCTCCAGAGACCATAACTCCAGGTGTGGGTCTCGTGTGTCAAGGCCGTAGACCGCTTGGATGCAGGCGGTCCCCTGGCCTCCTTCTGACCAATATACAGCCACCACTGGCACTAAGGCAAAATCTGTTTTCATCAAAAATTACAACAGATCTCCACTCTGACCTCCAGTGAGCTCTGTCGTGGCACCACTGCCGTCGGAAAAGGCAATGGTTTGCAGTCAATGGAGGCTGCCTGGCTCGGAGCTGTTCTTGAAGTAAACAGTTTCTTACCGTTCCTTGGGTCACGACGGTACCAACTGCAGCTCGAATGTCAGCCGCAGATGCAGTACGATGCGCCACAGCCGTATGCAAGATTCGGCGCTCTTCCTTCTCAGTCGTGCCACGTGGCAGCTCGGAACTCGATCTTCTTGCGGTAGTACCATCCCTTGCCCATAGCTTCCAATAATCATGCATGGTGGAAACATTCCCACCCAAGTCTTTCTGCAATATCACGAGATGAAAATCCACCTTCTCGTAGCCAAATTGTACCACCTCGTTTAAACTCGGTGAGCTGTTGATAATGGCTTCTTCGTCTTCTTAACGGCATTCCTAGCTAACATGAACGCAATTCGTCAAATTTCACGGAAAAATAATGCACACGAGCTTTACAACACGCTTTTAAAACAAGCCTTATTTGCATGTTCTGAGTGACGCCAGCTGCGCCACACTTATGCGCGGAACGCGAAATTTCAATCGATGTCATATTTCAGTTGTATAAACACGCCTACCAAATTTCGTTTATCTAACACAAGTCTTTCTTGGTGTTGGGATTTTTTTTCCGCCAGTGTACATGATTGAACCCTTAAAATGTATTGAAACATTTTTCCACGATAAACTTAAGTTAACCGGATATAGTGAAACTTCCAAATTTCCCAGAAGTGTGCCTTTGAAATATTACTGTAAACTCCTGCATTAGTGAAAAAAAATACATCCATATATCAGAGCAATTTAATGAATTCTTTGGGAAATACCGATGTGTAGAAAGAAAACATGATGCACACAAACGTTAATTAATAATCAATAGCTAACCTGCCTGTAGCTATTACTGGTGCTTTTACCTAGATTCTCTTTGATTCTCAATGTTTACGAACCGTGTTCAAGATTTCCTCCAAAAGTAACTTCGATTTATTGTCAGATTAGATCGATGACTTCGTAGCTGGATCGAGAAAGTGCCCTTCAGAACTTAAATGGGCCTAGTTTAGAGAAATCCAAAATGTAACTAAATAATCTTAAAAAGCACAAATGCAATCAGTAGAAATAATCACCATGTGCATTTTAAAATTTAAGCTCATTAAAATAGCAATTTAATGGGTGCTTAAACAAAATAATAACTATAGTAGCAATTAATATTTTTAATAGCAGAAAATGCGGTTTATACTCTTATAAAATTCATAAAATCACATTGCTCGCAGAAAATATTTATTTTAAAGGCACAACATTTTTCTCATGCATGTATAATAGGGTGGAGTGGAAAAAATCAAACTTTGATAACAGTTAAGTAATAGTGCGGAAAAGTTGCGTTTTTTATACATAGTTCGTCATGCAAAAGATCTTGAGGGTCTATCTTTGCTTTGAAGATGACCATTATTGCATCAAAATTGACAAAAATTGCAATAATTTTATCGAAAATCACAATTTGATTAAAGCTAAATAATAGAACGAAAAATTGCCTCTAGTTTATTTCGTCACTTAAAATTATTTTTATGACAAAAATTATCTTGAGGGTTCACTCACGTTTTGAAATTGACCATTATTGTATCAAAACTTATTATAAGTTTCATCAAAATTCAAGAATTTTCAAATATGGTGTAATGAGCAAATATTTAGAAAAGTGCCAATTTGAGTCCCAAGTGAATTTTCACTAGTATTTCAATAACTAGTTAAAAAAATAATTTTCCCCAGAAAGAAGATAAGGTTCTGCTTTTATTTCATCTAATAACATCAGAAAAAAAAAATTTTCTTCAGAAAATATTGTTTTTATACATCAAAAATCAGATCGGTAACGTGTCCCCAGTAGCAAAGCTTAGCATGCAAACAGGTCATGCGCACTTTCTAACTTCCCAAAAAAACGCACTTGCACAAAAAACGATTCTATTTTTACCCCTTTGTTAATATTTTACTTCATTTTTGTTTTAATCGATTTCTGATTTTCTAGCCGGTGGGTCATTCCATGTCAAATCATCCAGAAAATATCAAAAATGACACCCACCACCTCCGATTTTGATAAAATTTGCAGCAGTTGGAGACTTTTTGATACGGATAACAAAAATACCACTTATATTGAGATAATTGAAGGGGTTGAAAAGTTATGGCTTTTTAAATATTTTGCTTGGTGACTCATTTGCCGCCATTTTGAATGACATATACATTTGTGCAAAAGGTTGTAACTCTTTAACAAATAGTCGTAGAGCTTTCAATTTTTTTTTATTTTGTTCATAATAGTGTAAGCTTTAGTTTGAATTGAGTTTAATTGGTATACCTATTTTACATCGTTTTTTTCGAGCGTTTTCTTTAAGTTTTTTGACTGAAAATATAAGGTAACTTTAACAGAAAATTACTCACAAAAACCCCCCTTCGATTTCAAAAAAAATTATGTGCTCAGGTACCTTTAAGTATGTTATAACACCAGATAAAAAAATCTCGATGGGCCATTCATATGATTTTTTTCAAACAATTTTTTTTTAATTTTCAGTCAAAAAAAGGAATCATTTCAAAATAATGTTTATCGCATTCTGTATTCCACAATATGACAATTACCACCCCCCCCCTCCCAAAAGGAAGAAAAAATCCAATACATGGCAATTTAGGAGACTTTCAACATTAATATAACCACCAAAATACGAATAAATAATGATTTATTAGTCAATAATGGCATTTAATACTTTAGAGCCCTAGCATACTCGTTATACATTAAATTTGCTACTCAAAAACTAAAAACTGAAGTGAATAGCATTATTATTGAAAAATACTTCATATAAATAATATAAATTGTGATAAAGACGTCATGCTTATAAAAGAATACCTAATGTTGCAGAGGAGGTAAGAGTGATGTACAAATTGCGAAGTGCAAAGGTATAACAGCAAAATTTTAATTTCTTTAGTATTTCATTAAAGATCATAGTCATTCTACTAAATCCAGATTTTTAGAACAGTGAAACACATATTTTATTAAATACATATAAATTAATAGCAATAATTTTTGTTTTTCTAGTTTTAAAAATAAGAGTTTACCAAGTTCAGAAACATGTCTTGTCCACTTGGTGAGCACTAAAGCACTAGAACTTTCAATGAGTTTATACGTCTTTCCAGTTCTCGTACTGATGTCAACATTACAGAGAATGTGACTCAAAGGAACAGTACAGCTCTCCTGTTCAGGCCAAAAGTAAGATGTTGCTGCGCCATGTGGATGCAATAACTTAATAGCTGCATCACCTTCTTTCATGTGAATTTCAGAAACAAGTCCTAAAAACCATTTTGAGCTCATGACACATGCAACATAACTATTTAAAGGTGGAACGTTTAAAGTACGTTTCAGGTCGTGATTAAAATTTGCGCTCACTGAAAACTCCTCATCGGCACTTATTCTTTTCCCGCTGATGATTAAATTACCCATGGGTTCAAAATAGTGCATACTTCTGGTTCCAGGCACTGTTGTAGCTCTTTGTAATCGCTTAGTTATTTCACTACGCAGCTCTATCATTTCAATTTTCGAGATTAGAACAAATGTTATGCCTTTGACATGTTCTTTACAGTACTCATACATCATATTTACATTTACTATTTGATTTTCAAGCGGTCTTTGTAAGCTTGCTTTTGACACAAGTCTTTTAACTGTTCCGCCTACTCCATCACAAACAGATTTGCCATGGCTGGTAGCAAAGAAGTTCCATTTTGCTTTTATTCCTCCAAAATTAGCTTCGTGATAACATAAATTCAACAATGTTTTGCAATTTTTATATTGGGCTGCACAACCATCAGTAAAATACTCTACTTTTGTAATATTTGGATATGTCTGCCTTAAATAGTCCATCATTACTTTTTGAGTGCGATACACCATTGCGACATCATGGTTCATGTCATCAGAAAGAACGCAAAACTTTCGCTTTTTAGGCTATCACCGTCATGCTTTATATATAATACAACTACGTGTAAAGTGCAGCAACCATGAGTCCAGTGGTATCCTTGCACTTCGTCCTGTAGTACAAAAGAAAAGTTCTCACTGAAGTCCATAATAATAATTGCTTCATTATTAGACAGTTCTTCTTTTCTTTTTTTTTTTTTTTTAGAAAAGTGCTTTGTGATTTTGATACATATGAGTGCGGTACTAACTTTTCAATCTTTTCAGCAATTAATTGAATGAAATCTCCCAAGCTAGATGTAAGTTCAATTAAATTTGTTCTATCAGTTGATAGCCACTGCTTGTATTCAATTTTATCATCTGGGTCGAAATCTGGAAATTTTGACTTAAGAAAATCTTCGAGATTTTCCTTTTTGGGGCATTTATTGCATACTCGTAACATGCAACCCCTGTTCATTGAACTATAAACTATTTTTTTAATCAAATCTTGGTAGTTTTCTTTAATTTCTACTGCAGCAATTAGTAATTGAACATTCTGATGTATCATACAAACGCAAACAGAATGGGTACCAGAACTACCAGCTAATACACAATGTTTGGGTCGTAATTCTGCGAACTTTGAAAATCCAATTTTCAAGTTAAATTTCTTCTGGAACTGTACATACAGTTCATGGAGATTACATGAAAGCAGCCTCTTTTGAGCATATACATTTTTGCTAACACTCACCTTGTCCTTCTGCCCTGGCATGAGACGAGAAAGTTCATCATCTTCATAAAAATTCAGAACCAATTGTATTGTCTCATGTGGTAACGTTTTTCCTATTCTTAAGCAAGGAAGTGATAGTAGACCTTTTTCTCTAAGAAGCTTTCTTGATTTCCGAACCTGATACTCTGACACATTAAAATATTCAGCGACTTTTTTTCTTGACCATGATTCAGGAACTAAAGTTACTAGTTGAATTTTTTCCCTATTCCAACTTGTGGAAGTTTTTGTTTCACCATCTGCATTAATTTGTCAAAGTCAGCGGCCTTTTTCTTGTTATCTTTTCCTTCATTAAAGTCCGAACATTCGTTACTTGTAAGTACTTCCTCTGATACACTAAGGGCACTGGCAACCTTTTTTCTTAATGCCGTTTTAGCTTGGCTCAACTTTCTCTTACCAGCAGATGCTCTCCTGTGAGTTGAAACTCCATGCAAATTTAATGGGGATACTCCGATTGAACTTAAGCTCTGGTTCAGAACTTCATGTTCTTTTTCTCTGTGAACGAATTTTGGTGCAGTTTCATTAGAAAAATTACCAAGAGAACCTAGGGAGTGTCCTTCACTAGGTGAATCGTGTAAATGTCCTTCGCTAGGCGAATCACACTTTTCTTCGATATTGCACTCATCCAGTAGTTTTTTAGCATGCTTCCTGCAAGTGGAACATAACTTTTTTCCAGGAACAACATCAATTTTAAGTTTACTCCAGTAAATTTGAGCTTGACTTAAACTAATAGCGCGCAGTGATGATTTTTTAATTTGATTCGGATGCAGGCTAAAAATATCACAACATTTCTATTAAATTGTCCGAAACAAAAAGATAAATGAATGAGCAAAATTGCTAACGTAAATTCATAATTCAAAAAATTAGAATCACTATCTGAACATCGCGTTGTGTAAATCTCTAAAATTTTTAAAATGCACAAATATTAGAACACTAAATAATGAAAGTGAATATGACTTACCGAATGTTCTTTATTAATACACATCATCAAACAAGACAATCATACTGGTGGGCCCACAAGTCAAATAATATGCGAAGTGGAATACATAACGGAGAGCACGTGGTGGCGTTGTAAGTAGAGTTCAAAAGGCTCCGGAAAGCTATTAAAATGTCTGTACCTCGAAAATTAAGTAGCAAATTAGATGATCGGTCTTTATCCATGACCAGCACATTTTGTAGTACAGTCGCACTTGATTTCTTTCAGATGCGTTGCAAAGAAACGTTTTAGGGTTATATACCCTTTGTCTCTCAGGCGCGACTCATCCAATCCGAGCCAATCCATGAACATCCGTAATAAAAGGGCACATTTCTTCTTTTAAACATCACAAAAGATTTCTGGGCTAAAATATATTAATTCCTTTACAACATTTCACGAGATATAAGGAATTTTTCTCCTCCATCGAGACGCGAAGAACAGCACCTCACGAAAAACAAAATCGACGTTGCACACACACCAGCTAGCCGAGAAGGAGAGAGACAGGAGAGGACAACACATCGCTCCAAACTGGGGAAGATCGCATGACGTCAAACTCCTCACACTTCTCTTTAGCAATCATGGATACGGAAAGCTTAAAATGTGCTGCCATCTGGTAAGGAGCCTCGAAACCAGTTCAAACATCACGCCTT
>JAXGGA010022342.1:0-15132 GCA_038373865.1 Uloborus plumipes | reverse complement strand
TTTTTTTTTTTTAATCTGTATGTTATTTTAGCGATTAAAGAATTCTCATACAGGGTGTCCACTCCAATCGTGGACCAATAGCTAATTTCTAAACCGTTAGAGATAAGCATATAGTTTATTTAGAAAAAAATCTCTAAATTACGAAAGGAATTTTGGGTCTATTCAATGTTTTTCAAAAAATCAAATTTTGAAAGAGTTACGAAATTTAAATTTTTATACGGCCCCCCAGTCCTATCAATCATATTTAGTAAAACATTCCTGACATTGTAACGTTTAAAACTAAAAAAAAATCACTCTTCTACCACAAAAATTGACCGAGTTATGACGTTTTGAAAAATCAAGATTTTGCATTGTTTCATGACGCCATCGAGGGAGCGATCTCTCGATGACGTCATGAAACAATGCAAAATCTTGATTTTTCAAAACGTCATAACTCGGTCAATGTTTGTGGTAGAGCAGTGATTTTTTTTAGTTTTAAACGTTACAGTGTCAAGAATGTTTTACTAAATATGATTGATAGGACTGGGGGCTGTATAAAAATTTAAATTTCGTAACTCTTTCAAAATTTGATTTTTTGAAAAACATTGAATAGACCCAAAATTCCTTTCGTAATTTGGAGATTTTTTCCTAAATAAACTATATGCCTATCTCTAACGGTTTAGAAATTAGCTATTGGTCCACGATTGGAGTGGACACCCTGTATAATGAGCATTTAGCTGGTAAAAACGTGGGCTTAGATTCTTTAAGACAGATGTCAGTCATGTTAACTTGGAGGGGGAGAAGGGTTAGAAAAGAAGAATACAATTTTTGTAATTCAACGAAAAATATTGATAGCGAATATATGTTTTCGAGATATAAGAACTAGATCTTTGGATAGCGCTTGTTTTTCGACTACAAGAATATCAAAATTTGTTTCAAATTCAATGCAATTCGGATATTTTTGAGAATTGTTTGTTATTTATTTCATCAAATTTATTTATAATTTGTTTTATTTAAGGCACATTTTAATTTTGATGATGACTGTTTAAAATGTTAGTTATAAATCTAAACTTCTAGTTATAGATTTTTTTAAAAATTTGTTACCCTGTATAAAATAATCTGAATAAATAAACAAACAATGATGAAAAAATATCTACGTTTTAACGATTCATCAAAAATTTTATTTATTTATTTATTTTTTTAATAGCAATCGCTATTACTATTTGGTCTAAATCAATCGAAGCTGGTATTAACTCTTCAAGCCATTTAAATAGCACACGGGTGCAACACTCCCCCTCCCTCTGTTCGATAAATCAAATAAAATTTAAAATAGTGGGGAAATTTTTAAAGAGAGATTTTTGTTTCACACTCTTAGATACATTTTAAATGTCACCCGGTTGGTCAATTATAATGATCCTCCGTTGGATGAATTCTATAGAATTTAAAACAGTGAGGACATTTTTCAAGAAATAAAGCATGTACATTTTTCATAATTTGTGAGATACACTTTTGGTTGGTTTCAATCCTCGCATGGGTGTTGCTTGGTGCCTCCCCCCCCTCCAACGGTATCAATGCTCTGCGTTTCATAAATTCTATATAATATAAATATTGATGAAATTTTTAAGAAAGAACATTTTTAGGTTTTATAAAGTTTCATAAACTCTTTACACATTTTGGGCGTCACGCCCTGAAGGGTGTCCCCTCGAGACAGCTTTAAAAATAGTTTTAAACTGTTTTTTGTTTTTAAAATTATTTATCGGGATAAACACTCCCGTTTTTACGAAAATAAAAGCTTTTGACTCATGTTCAAATTCTTTTCATTTCTAATGATATGAAATCAGGGTGTTTTTCTGAAAATGGAAACAGCGTACAGCTAGCCAACTTTGAAAAATTATCGGACTGCCTTTTGTTTATTTTTTCCTCCGTCATTTTAAATGAAAAGTTATTTTATTCTTAAAATAATAATAATAATAATAATAAATATAAAAATATAGAAAAAAAAACGTATCAATCGTTGATTATAACTAAATTTCAGAAGTTACATGACTGAATAAAACTAAACTTGCTTTAAAAATCCACAACAAATAGCCCCGAAAAATGCAGCTAAAGTTGAAAGCATTTTAAATATTTTAGTGGTAAAAACTTGGGCATTTTTACTGAGAATTAATGCACGTACAAGAAAATGATTGAAAGAATGAGAAAAGGATTGGAATGCAGTCAGAGTACACAAACCTGTTCTGTTCCTGATCTACCAGCTTTACTAAGCCCCTCCTTACCTTTTGTGAAGCGGAGTACCTTTCCTTCCCCCCCCCCTTTTTCCCTTTTAAAGTGAACAATGACTATCAACCACTAAACTGATAAGAAGACACAGCTGCTTAAAAATTAGAGCTGAAAGTTTTTGGCTTCGGATTCTAAGACTTAATAAATAAATCAAACTTCATAAATGAGCTAAAACATTAAAAATTGCCCTGAAAAATGAACAAAAATTTTTTCAACGTTTAAAGAGCAGTGAAACTCTTTGGATAATGAACTAAGACGAAGAAAACGCCAAAAAATGAATTACCCTCCGAGCCCCGAATATAACGATAACACTAAACATGTTGAAAACGCATTGACTGTCTCATCCACGGCAGCGGCACAGGGAGCATCGTATTCTGTGACGTGGACCAATGGCTGAGCGTTTTTCGTCACGTGACATTATTTACAAAAATCTCCTTTTTTAATTACTTCTCACGCTCAAGTGAATGATTTTTTGGAATTTTAATGTTGATTTTCGGCATCACCATCATCGATTCTATGAAATAACAGCAATTTAATCATATTTTGTGACATAGTGCATGTTCCCTATTGACTAGGCTCACTGGTCAAAAAGATCTGCTACCAAAAAATGTACTCGTTATATTCTCTTTTCTTATTAGAATGTTGATTTAAAATTCACGCAATTTCAAAACAATGTATTGTCAATATAAAGCAAGATCTTTTGGGTAGTTATAGATAGATGACAGATTTGAAATTATCTTCCAGTTCCATAAGTTCAATGTTCAAACCAAAGTGGTTGATTTGAACTGTAAAAGTGCTAGGATAAAAAAAAAAAAAAAAATTGGGGGTTTTTGCAAAATAGCTTTATTAACCGCTGAAATTTTTTAGTTGTTTATTTATGAATTATTATTTTTTTCTTGTTCAGCAGTAAGCTAAAATTTAAGTTTGCACCTTATCCCCCCCCCCCCAAAAAAAAGTGACGAACAAAAACTAGCAAAATAGTCCAATTATTTCAAACATAAAGAAAAAGCACTATGGAATTAAACAATTTCCAAGTTTTTTAAGAAAAAATAAGGATCTTGGTCCCTAGCAGCTGAAAACTAAATTTTAAGTTTTCTCGGATTAAAGTACAGTATAGAGAAAGATCTGCTTCCAAAAAAAATGTACTCGTTGTATTTTATTTTCTTCTTAGAATGTTGATTTAAAATTCACGCAATTTCAAAACATTGCATTGTCAATATAAATCAAGATCTTTTAGATGAAAGATTTTAAATTATCTTCCAGTTCCAAAAGTTCAAACCAAAGTGGTTGATTTGAAATGCAAAAGTGCCACGGTAAACTTGTTTTTTCTTGGTCAGCAGAAAACTAAAATTTAAGTTTTGCACCTTATACAAAAAAATTAAGTGACATACAATAACTAGCAAAATAGTCCAATTATTTCAAACATAAAGAATAAGCACTATGGAATTAAACAGCTTACAAGTTTTTTAAGGAAAAAATAAGGATCTTAATCCCTAGCAGGGCTGCGGAGTCGGAGTCGGAGTCGGACTGATTTTGGACTAAAGGAGTCGGAGTCGCTGAAAAACATGTCGACTCCGACTCCGACTCCGACCACCTCCGATTCGGATGAAATTTTATGGTGGTGAAAACATGTCTTTAAAACTAACAGATACAAATTTTCAACGTCCAATATCCAAATCCTAAGCATCTAGGATCATTAAAAAGGGCTTCAAAATGGCGGGTCTGCTTTGTGAAACGAATTGCTATGTATGGGCTTATGCAAGATAATAAAAAATATTTGCAGCAAAAATGCATTGTGTTAAAATAAAATCTGGCCATTTAACAAGAAAAGGATTAGTTTTGTACGGAGTCAAATGACAAGAGCGGCACTTGTGTTTTGCTCTGGAGAAAATGAACTTTTTAGGAGGTCACAGTGATCTCCGAGAATTGAGGTAAATGTGGTGAAATTACCTGCGAGAATTCATGAGCAAATTGAACTTTTTGAGAGGTCACAATGACCTCCCATGACCTCCAACTGGGATACCCCAGCTTGCTCCCCCCCCCTAAAGTGAGTCCTGGCTACGACCATGAATAAAAATGAAACTTTTAAAAATGGAGTTAATATTCCAACCTTTGTTTAGGGTTTTTCCCTCTTCACATTTGGGTAAAAAAATAAATAATTTAAAAAAAAGCAGGAGTCGGGAGTCGGAGTCGAAAGTTTTAAAATCCCGGAGTCGGAGTCGGAGTCGACAATTTTTTCCCCGACTCCGCAGCCCTGATCCCTAGCAGCTGAAAAGTAAATTTTAAGTTTTCCCGGATTAAAGCACAGTACAGAGAAAGCGTCCGAAAAAAAAAATAAATAAATAAAAAATTGAGGATTTTTGCAAAATAGTTTTATTAACTGCTGAAAATGTTTTAGTTGTTTAGCTTTTATTTTTCTTTCTTTTTTTTTAAATCAAAGCAGAAATTATATAAAGCTCAGTTATCTGAGAGTTCCTACTACTTAATTGGCGGACAGATGTACTTTTTTTCGTAATAAATAATTTTAATATGTTCCATAAAGGTTTATAGTAAAAAGAGTTATAATAGTTTTAATGTTGAGAGACAAATTACTAAAATATAAGATGGAAACTCAGGTTCTCCTATAACATCACTGAATTAAAAATGTATTTAGATCAGATTTGAATGTTAAATGTTAATTGAGTTTTAACGGCTTCCCTTACAAATTTTTTGAAAAAATTGCAAAAAAAAAATAAATAAATAAACATGATATTTTTTTAATTTGATTATTAAATACAAGGAAATGAAACAAACAAAATATGTACGTTTCAAGTTGAATTTTTAATTTTTTATAGGCGTAAAATCATTTAGTTTCACCCGAGTTTTCTCAGGATAATAATTACCTGCAATTCATACGAGCCCGAGATAACGCGGGATAATCATGCAAGCTGTTAAAAATATTGTGTAGTTTCAAGTGCTTAAAAAACTGCGTTTAACGTACAGTTTGTCAGGAAAAAAAAGCTGGCACAAAATGTATTCTCCGAAAAACATTACCTGCTTCTTTGGTCCCTTATAAAACATAAGGTTCGACTGATGGCATTTTTTGGCCGATGGGCCAATGCCGATTGTTGGCAGATTGTTCAAAGTTGGCCGATGGCTGATTATTTAGTGTTCACTAGATTTTCCTGCACATACTTGTGTCACTTAAAATAATAACTTTAAATTTCATGTACTACTTTAATTCAAAAATATAAGAAAAATGGAGAAAAAACCCCCACACAATTATGTATTTTCTAAATTTGAGCATTTTTTTACACAAAAGTAAATAAAAACAATTTTAAATACCAATTATTCACGAGGAGTTTATTTAATTTATTTGTTTATTATTTTTAATGTATTAAATTTTGAAAAAATACGGTATTTTTATTCCCATTTATGTGAAAAAAGGAAAAGAGGGAACGTGAATAAATTTAACTGGATGTAAGCAGGTAGGGCACTCGAAGTCTTAGCAGTAATTCTTTCGATTCGTGCGGTGATTCGACAGCAAAGTCATAACAAGATTTTAAACTGAGGATCACATGGATACACGGCGCCAGCCGGCCCGCGAACTTCCTCTATGTAAATTAGTTGCCTACTTCACAAGGTTGCCATAGCCCCCACTAGCAAAGTCGGAGTACAAATCCAAATAGGACGGAGACCAAAATAAAAGCTAAAAAGACGCAAATAAGCCCCCCCCCCCAGCTGTTAAAAATTAGACGAGCAAGTATAGGGTAGACCGGGGGAATGCCGCCACCTCAAGAAACTTCAATTTTTATCACCATCAAAAATCGTATTAATGAGCTAGATAAATTTTTGGAACATAGTACGCAATCTTAAGAATGTATAAAAAATTTGTCATTTATAAATCTTAAAAGGAAATAGTCACAAAAAATTAACTTACTAACCTCTGCACTGTGGCGGCATTACCCAGGGAGCTGGGGTAATGACGCCACTAGCCAATGTGACAATTATACTAAGAAGGAAGATTTATTGAAAATCTTACATGCATATAGTAAAATAATATAGGAACTGAAAAGCAAAAGAAGTAACATTATTAGGTTATACGAGTGAAAAAAAAGTGTATTTAAAATTGATCTGATATCTTAAAATTTACAAAAATCACAAATGTGGTTGTCAGCTGTTTCAGCATCGCTATATTCTGAATGAACTCACTTGCCACAACAAGTGCATTTGTACCACAGTTCGTTGGTTCCATGTTCATGGCATATGGCACAAAGTTGAACATTATCAACTTCTTCTTTATTAAAACCCATTACCCTCTGTTCATGCTTTTTGCAGAGGGCTTTCTTAGAGAAATCTTAGGTTTTCTTTTCCGAAAACCACTCACCCAATCCTCTCCGGCCATTCTTGTTGTGCGATTAAAATTGTGTTTGATATTTAAGTCTTGTGCCACTTCAAATGCCATACGCCTCAATTCTGTAATTGTAATGCCAAAGAATAGGTTTGCCATTGTAAAAACTTTGTCTTTCAATATTTCTTCTTGTTCCCTGTTAAAAACTGGGTTTCTGCCCATGGTAGGAGTCGATGTTTTTTATTTTTTATTCTATCACGAAGAGTCAATCGTGGGAATATTGAAATGTGCAGCAACACTTTTCAGATTTACCTTCAGACACATGCTGCAAAGCTGCTTTTAAATCTTGCTCAGACTACTTAGCCTTATCGGTAAACCTATTATGAACTCTAGGCATCTAGAAAATAAACGAAAAAATTGTGTTAACTATTCAAATAATATAAAAAATGGCATTCTTTGCATGCTTTTTGAATGAGTTTTTTTACTTTTTTAGAAAGAGTTTATATCTCTTAAATTTCTTTGAAACGAAAGTTTTTATCAAGCTCAGTTTACTTTTTCGCATGTTAGCTGGTTTGAAAAAATGTTTTTGATGAATACAGTGGAAAGACGCGTCCGGGGGTATGCCGCCACCATGGCAGCATCTACCCCGGAAAGGTGGCGTGATAACCCCGTTTGGACAACATGGAAGAAACGTAGATTTAACGACATAAAAACAAATGAAAGTGATCAATATTGTTGATTAAAATGTATGCTAAAATATGTAGTTAAAGATTATTCATAGCAAATGGTGCCATTGTAACATCTAAATGTACATACCTCAGTTTATTCAAAGTGGAAAAATAAGATCAAACTTCTTCAAAACAATGTTTGTCACTATAAAAACAAAAAAAACATGAGCAATGGCTACCGTCCACTCGGGGCATTAGTTGTAGTATCGTTCGATAGAACTCAGGAGCTGTCGGGTCGCCTAACCGGTGTCCCATATCAGGGGTGACGGCAATCCCCCGGTCTACCCTAGGCCACGACCCTTCCGGATGTGCACTCCTGCTAAAACGAGTATGACTTAACCCTTTATGTCTCAAATTAATTTAACAATGAATTTTTAAAAAAAATTTTGGTTTTTTGAGTTGAAAATACATTAAAAAAAAGTTTTACGGAGTAAAAAAAAATTGAAAATTTTGGGGGTCTAAGGCCCCCTACGCCTTAGGGCCCCCAAGAAAACTGTTTCCGATCGCAGGTACCATCTGTCGGCCTCTCGGCGAAGTACAAGGAGTGGTACTCAAAAGATTTAGCATGATTCCAGCCATTTAGGATTCATAATTTATTATAAGTGGAGTCCCGTCTGGCATGGTCCGGTTCTGAGTCCCGTCAGGCATGAAGGGTTAAAGGGAAAATCGTAACAGCTCCAATATTCAATTCGAAATTGAATAATTTAGAATTGAGTAACACAATTTTAGATTTCAGAAAAAAAAAATGAAAACAATGATCTTATCACATGACAGTGAAACAAGAGGTGGGCCCCTCCCTGAAATTTTATAGCATAGATCCCTTCTTCTCTTAAAATAAATGTGTTTGCCAAATTCATCTGGCTAACAACTTTATAAAATTAAAAATAAGAAGAAAGGCTTTCATTCACATACAAAAAAAAAAAAAAAGAAAGAAAGAAAGAAATGCGGCAAAAATTAATATCGTCATTCGGAGATTTTACTATAATTCTAAAAAACCTCATCAAAGAGATCGCTCGGAAAGTGTTTGCTGACTTGTGAAAATTTCGGTATCTGCCCGATTCGGAAAATTCCAAAGCCCAGAACTGCGTTGGTCCCATTGCTGCCCGATTTCAAGCCACATGGCGAACGTACTTTTAATTGTGAAGTAAAAAACAGAGAAGTTATAATTCCCTCTTAAGAAAACTTTTTTTTAAAGCATCGGCCTAGCATCGGCATTTAGATGTTTTCGAGGCCGATGGGCCGATGTTTTTCCCAAGTTAGCATCGGCGGCCGATGCCGATGGACAATTTTTCAACTATCGGTGCCGATGCATCGGCCTGAGCCTTAATAAAACATATATTAATCGAAAAGAAATAACAGTATTACTTTTTGGTAACCCTTATAATGCTTCAGATTATGATTAAAACATTCTAAAAACTTTTTAACGATACGAAAAGTTTAAAAATGTAATGCTTATATAAAGATCATTGAACAAAAGAGAGATCATTGGGGTAGTGCGAGACAATATAGTTCTTACAGAATGAAGCAACATGACATTAGGTAGTTCTTGCCTAATAATAAAAGAATATAGGAGAAATTTTTTTTAAGATTATTAAATTGTTTGCAAAAAAACGGGTTGATATAAAGATACAAGTGTGTATTGAATAGTTACTCTCTCTCTCAAATTACGGAGGGAAGGGGGGGGGGGGTACTATTTTACTTATTTTCTAAATGCTGTTTAAAAAGTATCATTACTGTCAAAATGTGAATAAGCCAGTCATTGTCAATGTTAACTTCTAAAGAAACCAGTGATCAAAAGTTTTGGAAAAAAAAAAAAAAAAAAAAACGTTAAGTTGATTTTTAAAATAATCTCTAGTGATGTGGGATAATACAGCCTTACAAGTTCCGAAAAACTGCTAAAATTTGATAATACCGACTGTGTTTTGATTAACTGCAAAAAATCTAAAGTTGTTTTATAGAATCCACCCCCCCTCCCCAAAAAATGAAAGAAAGAAAACTGATAATCTACACAAAATCGTAATAAGCGACCGAATTTTCATAAACATTACGAAAAATCAAACAAAAATTAGTAGGTGAGACTATTAGTTGCTTCAAGAATAAAAAAAGAGAAAAAGAATTCTTAGTTTCTCAAAAAAAAAAAACACTTGCCTCCCCCCCCCTCCACTCCCGGCACTCAGTCCTAAATCCGCTTATGCAGAAGCTGAATCCCGCTCTTGCCCTCCCCCACCATTGTCCTGAAAAAATGGAAACAATGGGCTGGATGTCTCCAAAATAACCATTCTACCTATTATCATTCTATCATAAGTATAAAATTACGTTTTCATAGTATTTTACTTCTCATCATTTAGATGTTAATGCCCTGAGCTCTGTTAGCATTTTTGATTTTTTTTTTTAAATTCCTTTCATTAATTCCAGGGCTAAGGGTGTTTTGAAAGCAGTTATTATTGCAATATGAGTATAGAAATTGTAAGGGAGAGGTTATAAGTAATATTTGGCCATAAATGAGAGGTTTAGAATTAGGAGCTCTCCCCCAGTAATTTCTAGAAATTAATGTCTGAAATTAATGTCATGATTTTTGCTATATGTAAGTGTTTTAAGGGCGGAAAATTGGTAGAGGGGAGAAGGTAAAGCAGTTTTTTTCTGACCGGTTTAACTCTATAATTTTGCCCAATCACATAGTTGGAAAATGACTACAGAGTTTAAAAAAAAACTTTTGCCTTAAAAGTTTTTTATTCTTTTAAAGCGGGCAAAATTTTTTCTTCCAAAAACTGTGTCAAAGAAACCATCAAGTGCCTAATATGGGGCCATTAAATGAGTGATCCATTCTGAGCGTGAATAAGAACAACACCACACGGTTTGAAATGAAATACGCCGTTTTCAGCATTTTTATTTAAGAGCCGTTTTTTTTAAGAATCAGGCAGTCAAAAAACTTGACATTTTTGATTTTGCTGAAAATTTCAGAATATGGTTTTTATTTAAAATTATTAAACACGTGTTTTTTTATTTTTTCAAAAAAAAATTTTTTCTTTCCGTTTTGGGAGGTTGAAGTTGGACTTTGCTCTTTTTTTCAATAAAAACATGCCAACTTAGATGAGCCAATACTTTTTGCTTTAGGAGTAAACCATGGAACTGACAATTATTTTGTGTTCTACTATATCCCCATTAACTGTAAGTACATAAATATTTGTGGACGACTCTTGGCACAAAGGTCAGAGGTCACTCAAAGTTGTACGAAAAATAGTTTTTTAATGCAACTTTGACCGACCAAATCTTCTTGTGGAAACGGTGCACCACGGCAATGTACATATCAGTAAATACCCACCAAAGAGTAGTATCCAAAAACATAAAGATATGTGTGGTTGATATTTTGCTCATCGAAATATTTGACTCTGAAGTTGCAGAAATCGCAAAATCACGTGACTTTGAGAGTCATTATCTCCTTGCACCATGAGTGACCAGATACAAAACTAGTTGGAGTAGAAACCTTTCTTGTCCCAGAAACACAATCCGTTAACAAACCTATGGCTACTCTTTCCGTTTTTGCATAATTCGGCTCTAAACTTTGAAAAATGAGTGCTTTTCGGGGTTAAGAAAAAAGGCAAATTACCTGTTTTAAAATAGGTATTGCTATTATTTGTAGCATTATTATATCCCAACTTCCTAACTAGCTGAAATGGTATCTAAAGATGGTTATACAGTTGAAACCAAATTGAAAATGAATTGTCGAAAATACTCAGTATACGTCAAAAACTATATTTTTTTGTTTGTCCAGGCGACTTTTTTTTTTTTTTTTTTTTTGTTTTTTGTTACAGCTCTTTATTCCGTTCGGTTCCAACATGGTAAGCAATTTATGTACTTCTTGTCGTTCTAGTTGCTGTAAAACAGGAAAGCAATGTATCTTAAGTCTGATATAAAGCAATATATCCTGTCATATCAAGTTTATAATGCTAAAAGAATATTTTGAAATGGACAATAAACATAAGTAAGATAAATTCACTTTATCTACCAGTTTGTTGGCTATGTCAGCTACATTAAGAGGATTTTTGCCTCCGGATCGATCAATGGCTATTCCTAACTGAGGAGCCCATAATAAGGGCGAAACTGCAGTCTTAGGATGCTATGATCGAGCTGTGGGTGCATTTGCTTCAATAAACATAATCCAAAAAAAAAACTTCTGTTAAGCTGTGCCCTCTTGGTCGATGTTGTGAATGTCATCAAAAACTCAACTTTTTCACAAATGAGAAGCCTCTTTAGCAGAATGCCTCTTCTTACAAATCTTGGTACATTAAAGCCCCTCGGTGCAGGTCTGGAAATATTTGATGACATTCATGACATCGAGCAAGAGGGCTCAGCTGAACAAGTAAGTTTTTTTTTTAGATTAGGTCTATTATCCATTTCAAAATATTCTTTTACATTAAAAACTTGAAATGACAAGAGAAATTACTTTATATCATACTTAAGATATATTACTTTCCAGTTTTACAGCAACTAGAACGACAAGAAGTACATAAATTGCTTACCATGTCGGAATCGAACGGAATAAAGAGCTGTAACAAAAAAAACGTCGCCTGGACAAATAAAAAAATATGGTTTTTGACGTATACTGAGTATTTTCGACAATTCATTTTCAATTTGGTTTCAACTGTATGACCATCTTTAGATGCCATTTCAGCTAGTTAGGAAGTTTGGATATAATAATGCTACAAATAATAGCAATACCTATTTTAAAACAGGTAATTGGCCTTTTTTCTTAACGCCGAAAAACACTCATTTTTCAAAGTTTAGAGCCGAATTATGCAAAAACGGAAAGAGTAGCCATAAGTTTGTTAACGGATTAAGTTTCTGGGACAAGAAAGGCTTCTACTCCAACTAGTTTTGTATTTGGTCACTCATTGGTGCAAGGAGATAATGACTCTCAAAGTCACGTGATTTTGCGATTTCTGCAACTTCAGAGTCGAATATTTCGATGAGCAAAATATCAACCACACATATCTTTATGTTTTTGGATACTACTCTTTGGTGGGTATTTACTGATATGTACACTACCGTGGTTCACCGATTCCACAAGAAGATTTGGTCGGTCAAAGTTGCATTAAAAAACTATTTTTCGTACAACTTTGAGTGACCTCTGACCTTTGCGCCAAGAGTCGTCCACAAATATTTATGTACTTACAGTTAGTGGGGATATAGTAGAACACAAAATAATTGTCAGTTCCATGGTTTACTCCTAAAGCAAAAAGTATTGGCTCATCTAAGTTGGCATGTTTTTATTGAAAAAAAGAGCAAAGTCCAACTTTGACCTCCCAAAACGGAAAGAAAAATTTTTTTTTTGAAAAAATTCCATGTCAAGTGATCCAACGTTTTTTACCTTACATTTTTGTATTTCTTTCACATTCGGCTCATCAATTGTACCCCTTGAGGTAATCAAAAGTCTCAATTTTTGGATTTTTATCTCTATTATTTTTTCATTTATGAGACTTTGAACTTTGGAAAAACCCTCGTTTTTCCATGGATAAGGGTACATAAAAGGGACCATAACTCGGCACCAAATATAGATAGAACGATTTGGTAAATAGCATTTTAAAATACGTTAGTTGCCGCTTAATTTGATATGCAACATGACTAATTTGATAAAAATTTTCTTTTTCAAAAAATGAAATTTAAATTTCAAATTTAAATTTCTCGAAAAACATATAATTAATTTTTTTGAAAAAATTCTCAAAAATTCTTGTGTATTTCATCTATGTTTGTACAAATTTTTAGATTGGGATCTCAATGGGATCATATTTTTTTGAATTTTTGAATAAAACTGTATAGGAAAAAAAATGATATTTTTTAGATTCTATTTATTAAAATACTAAGTTCTCTTGCTTGTGATGGTCTAAAAAGTAGTGAACAAACATGAATATGTTTAAAGTGAGCTAGCATGAGCTTATAGATTTGTCAGGTTCACCCCCCTCCACCTTCCTCCCCCGCACAACCACTCTTTTTTAATTCAAAACTGTTCAAAATGTTTAAAAAAAAAACTCTTTGATACAAAATGAATACCAAACTTTTTAAAAGTTGGTAAATGAGTTTCCTTATAACTAGACGAAGTATCCCCCTCCTCCACCCAAATATACCATTAACGCTGTACTATTATGACGTCTAACCTGGGGATTGAATTGACTATTATTTTTACTCTAGGTAAGTGAGCTAGCATTAACTTGTAGATTGGTCAGCTCCCCCTCCCTTCCTTCCTGACCCAACCATTTTCCCCCTAAACTGTTAAAAATGCTAAAAAAAGCTTCTTTGGTACAAAATGAACAGTAAACTTGTTTAAAGTTGATAAATGGGCTTCCTTATAACAAGGCAAAGTAAAATCCTTCCCCCACCCAAATATACCATTAACGCTATACTATTATGACGTCTCACCTGGGGATTGATTTGAGGATTATTTTCCCCCTAGGTATATATTGTTTTTCAGACGAAGTGTTTCGTTTTCAATCCGAACTTCACAAAGTGTACTTCCATTCAAAATCTGAATTTAAACTTATGGTTCATTTCATCCCCTCCCCCAGCAGCAATCTTCAATTTTGAAGGGAGGGAATAAATGGGTCGCCCCAAGATCATAGCAAACAGCAAAATAGCACCTGTTTCCCCTTGTTCTCATAATGTTTTCCCATTATTTTTACACAAAACTGAAAAGAAATTAAAGTGTCACTTTATATGTCAGTCCCCATCACTGCCTTTCCTTTCTCTTATTGGACAAAGCTCATGAGCTAATAGGAAAGAGTAACAAACAGAACAAACTGAAACACTACCAGACATCAGTGGAGACTAAGGCTTTGAAATGGGGCTAGGCGGGATGATAAAAAAAATAAAAGTTTGGAGTGGAAAGGTAGGGTAAGGGGGGGGGAGCAATCTGTAAAGAAGTTAAACAACATGTGAGGTTGTGCTCAAAAAAGCAGTGTTTGTTTAATATATAGATATATCTTGCTGCATTACTTTCCTTTACAACAAAATGAAAAAGAACACAAACGATTAAAAAAATTAAATAACAGCTGCACACTAGATAATGTGGACAGATAGTTATGGGGACACAAACATATGATCTGATATTTTGATTTATTTTCAGTTTTGTGCGAAAAGAATAGAAAAAAACAATGAGAACAAGGCGAAACAGTGCTATTTTGCTGTTTGCTATGATATTGGGGCGACCCATTTATTTCCTCCCTTCAAAATTGAAGATTGGTGCTGGAGTAGAAGATGAAATAAATCATAAAGTTAAATTTCAAATATTGAATGGAAGTACACTTTGAAGTTCGGATCGAAAAGAAACACTTCGCCCATGAAAGAATGAGAAAACCGGTTTGGGTGAAAGCAAAGTCTGCCCAAAAGTTTTTTTTAGCCCGTACGCAGCTCCCTTTGAAACAAACAAAATATTTTGTTAAAAAAACCCCCTGCGTTCAAAAGGTTCCCAAATTTGGGCTAATCCCAAACCCTATTTTATTGCAGTTTTGAATACGCACAAGGGCGGGTCCGAAAATTTTCAAGGGGGGGGGGATTTATTTTTTTTCCCTTTATATATATTAAAAATAAATATATGTATATATATTAAACCCCCCCAAAAAATGGCAAAAATTTCCCCCCCCCCCCAAAAAAAGGGAAACATAAAAACACAAAATACGTATGTGTACGTGTTGATTTGGGGGTTTTTCTTTTTTGCTGATCCTCCCACCTATGTCTTTTTTTTTTTTTCCTAAAGCTATTCTCTCTGGTTTTTTTTTAAAAATTTTTTTTAAGAATGACCCCTTTTTAGGGGGTGCATTTAAC
>JAXGGA010022341.1:0-15133 GCA_038373865.1 Uloborus plumipes | reverse complement strand
GATAGAGTAACATAAGCAAAAACTAACATTTGCAAACTTTCAGAACTTACCCAAAAGTAATTACCATACATATGAATTCGCCGAAGTTGTTTATTTTCAAGCAATATCCCCCGCTAATAAAATATATCTATGCATCAGGAAACAGTTTTGCTTTTACTGAACTCTGCGTTCTAACCCAGCACGTATAAATAACGATGAATCTCTGTTAATAACACTTTTCCCCCATTTTGTCCGCCCCTAGCCTATCCTATCCATCTCTATTGATATTAAGTCAATAATGTGGCGCAATAAATATACTCTCTGCTCGTAACTCAATCTTTTTTTTTTGCTTAGTTGCAATGAAATGACTAATATTTCATATCTTACGCTGTATTTTGTGTTTGCACGCATTAAATAATTTCTCAACTTCTTTTACGGACCACTTACTAATACACATTCAACGCAGATCACACGCGTACATAATTACCAGTACGTTAATAGTGAAGTTATCATCCGAGGTGGTACTTTGTAATGTCATACTTTTTAAACCAATATTAAAATGAATAAACACTTAAATAAATTTGCATAGAAATATGACTTTCATACTAATTTTTAAAGCAACTCATTTGTATTCACAAATATCGCGAAAACATAATATTAGCTAATGTTCTTTCAAAGACAAACATGAATTTATTTTTTTGTGCACCAAAACCAACTTAGTTCGTTTTCAAAAAATATATCAACGACAGAAAAAGCATTTCACGCTCTGCTTACTAAATCTTTCAAAAAAGTTAATATTCGGTTGAACTACCATTTCTGTATGACTGCATTTTGGTCTTCTTTCTTTAATTTGCAATATTATCCAAGTATTTATAGATTAAAACACCTTGGATGGAGCCGGTCTTAAGAAAAAAAATCGGCCCATTTTTTTCCTTCTTTCTTATTCATTTTCCAATCAAATGCATGTTTTATCTCAATTTTTGCCACCAGTTACTATGCAAAATAAAAAATATGAGTTCAGTTTATTATTATTTTGTTGATGTCACCCGAGGGACCGTTTTACAGTAAAACAGGGATTCAGCTAGTTTATATTTATTTTTGAAATCGTCTTTTGACTTGATTGAAAATAATAAAATCCTAATCGTTTTGCAAGGTTTTAGTATGAACAAATCCAAATTATGGAAAATAAACTTTCAAAAATGCTTGGATTCATCTCATTTACATTACATTAATACAAACCATTCAATAATGTAAGCACGTTTCGTAAAATTGGATCTGGACTCTTATATAACAGGCCCACTTAGCAATATTGTGCTCCATGACCGTTGAAAATATTTTACCCATTATTTTTTCTAATTGTTTTTCTTCTTTTTAATACTTTGACAATTTTATTCTTAACTGCAACTGTCTATTCATTCCAATGCTATGGTTTATAATTACTTTTCGCGTGCGTCATGATCTTATTTTTGCTTCGCTTTTTTTGTTCGACATTTTAAGATATACCATTTCTTTTTATTTCACATTTTTCATTCAATAAAAATATCACTTTTTGTTATGGCCTTTAATCATATAGTTTGAGAAGGATTCTATTTGAGAGTGGGCTATCATATAACTGCGATACATTCGTCATAAACTTGTTTTTTATATTTTATTCTAAGCTGGTTTTGGTTTCAAGAAATTCACTTTACTCAAATTGCTTATTAAGCATTCTTAATATGTAAAATCGATATCGTAACCTTTTTTAAAACTATTACTCATTTCGAAATGTTCTTTTTATTTTCGTCTTGCTTTAAATGTCAGAGAAATAGACTCTATCTACGATTCTGCATACATTTAATCATTAATTTTTACGTTACGTTTTCCACTTAAATAAAACATTAGCACTACTTTTTATATTTTAGTTTGCTATTAAGCAGAAAATAATGCGTTTACTTAACACTTTATAGCTTGCTAACCTTTGAATGTTACATTCTGCTTTTGCAAACAATTACGTTCTTTTATGTCTGAATTAGCTCACTTTTTAACTCTCGGTTAAAAACCAAAATCGCAGATTGAAATCTTCTTATTCACAGAGAGGGGCATCGACCATTGTTTTATGTGACAGCCATATCGTCACCTTGACGGTGAGTTCAACAGTAAGAAAAAAACAAAAAGTAAACAAAAATTAATAATTAATTAGATTAAAAAAATTAGTCAATGGCATTTATTCGGACTTTAACATCTAGAACTCAAATTCAGTTTTTCGGAATCACAAATATCGAAAAGACCCTGCTTGTTAGGTCTCTTGTGTTTACAAACAGAACAGAATGGAAATCAAAAAGAAATTCGCACCCGTTACATTATGACCGGTGATTTTCTAACTTAGGTAGTGAGAGGCATGTCCAAAAAAGAAAAAAAAGAGGACCCGGATTCGGTGTTAAAGATAGGGTCACTAAGGCCGATTTGCGTACACTTGTTATAAAGATTATATTTACATTGTACACCAGTATGGTATTTTTACTTCTTATCCATCTTAAATGAGGGGAAATTTAGAAATTTTTTATTCAGATGAAGTTTTACTATTCACACATTATTCAGACTTTTCATACTTTGCTTACTTATTTCATATTAAGTTGTTCTTTACTTTCGGAAATAACCAAGGGCGTGTATCGGGGTTAAGCTGTCTGAAGTGCACCACTGCATAGTAGATGTATTCTCATCAAGAAAAAAATAAAAGAAACATCCTGCAAAACCAACTCCGCCTATAAAGTGCATTAACATAACATGTTTAAGTTAGCAGTGCAAGAGGGGTGGTACAACTAATCAAAATGAAAATAATTGGAACGTAGCTGTTCCAAAAAACATAAGACCACTGACATTGCAGCTAGGTGACAATTAAATAGATAATCTAATTAGGGTAAAATGCAGTGAGCAAAATGGAGTTTTATTATCCTTAACGTTTAAAAAAAAAAAAAAATATTTAAAGGCAAATAATTGTTTACGTTTTTCACATTTATTAAGTTTTTTTTGCCTCTCTTTTTCCCAGCTTAACTCAAAAAAAAAAAAAAAAACTATATTTCTAGGGCTTACTATTCTAATAATCTATAAATCCGGAACAACAACTCAGCCAATTTCGAGACTCGGATTAAATTTCGAATTACTTTCCTTTATTTACTTCGCTGCCATTGAACAGAAGCTATATTAATTTTCTCAAAGCAATTTTAATTACCGTGTACAGGATTATATGACAATTAAATAGATAATCTAATTACGGTTAAATGCAGTGAGCGAAATATAATTTTATTATTGCAGTTCGAGAAAATTAATCATGAGGATTAAATACCTCGAGTTCGAGAAAGTTAAACATAAAGATTAAATGACTTAAAAAAAATGTGTTCTCCTTTTTTTTGTTTTGTATGTATGTGTAATTTGTGTCACACGGAGGTGTGCATATTTTAGTCTCTAGTTTTAAACCAGCTTAGCAAAAATATTTTTTTTTAACTCCCTCCAAAATAAAGAACACATATAAAACATTTATGTGCTTGTATGTATGTACGTATACCAAAGTTTCAATTTTTCACCATTTTTTCACAAGAGGTCCAGTTTACATCTTTAAGAAATTCATTATGTGTATTTTTGTCATGTTGTTAAAGTTAACAACGTATCTTCATTGGTTTCAGAAATATTGAGGATTAAATTTGTAAATTTAACAAACATGGATATTACGTAGACCATTTTTTTGTTTACTTATGAGAAATGCATTATACCTCGCCTCGGAACAACAGTTAGACATTGAAACCTGAGAAACACTGTGAAAAAACTACTGTTGTTCCAATGCGTCGATAAAAAAAAAAATCAAATTTTGTTGACATTTGTTTTGAATGACTTTCTTTTTTAAATCTACTTAAAACTCACATTAAAAAATGCGTATCCTAGCCATACAAGAACTAAATAATCAAGAAGAAAACCAAAAGAAAGACACTCTTCGGAACAAAAATAAGTGATGTTGCTTTGAAAAGTAAGAAATTAATTTTAAAGTTGAGTTATACAGTCGACGCTCGTTATAACGACCACACGTTATAAAGACCATCCTAATATTACGACCGGTGAGAAAACCCCCAAATGTATCCCAATATACTCTATGTTCTACCTCTTATAGCGACCACTCGTTATAAAGACCGTTTTCTGTAGGACGGAGATGGTCGTTATATCGAGCGTCGACTGTATAAATAATTTTCATAAATCGCGTGGTGCTGCAGAGTAAAATTTTATAACGTTAACGTTTCTAAATCACAAATTTTGTGTTTGAAGTTGTCTAACTACTATGTTTTTCTTCGTTTTTTTTTTAAATAAATATTTTCCCACGTTGCTCAAATTTATCGTTTTTGGGTCAAATGGAGGGTATACTTCGGGTCAAATTAGTTTTTCATTTTACATTGATTTGAAACTTATGATTTCTTAATTTTGAATAGCTATACAATACTTTAGGAGGTATTTTTTCGTTTTATGAAAATAAATAGAGCAACCATGTTAAAATAGGAATGACTAACTCAAAAGTACAGAAATTGTGGGTCAAATTTACTCTTGAACGAGTCCAAGCATATTCTGCTTTCACAATATCATGTAAAACTTATAGTCAATTTAAGTTAATAGGATTTCTGAAGTATACTTTAATACATTATGTAGTTTCTACTTCATGGTGGATGATTTAACTGCACTAGTTAACAATGTTTAAGCAAGTTGATGTCATTAAACATAGTCGCGTTTATAAATGTTAAGCAACATACAAAATACAACCTAAGAAACAAAAAAAAACTAATTATTTTCCACGAAAACAATATCTCCATTAGTTTACGAGCATTTACAGTATAATTATTTAATGCAACGCTAAGATCATATTAAACCTATTAAGTTTTACTACTACTGAACATTTATTGGTGTCCAATAAAATTTACATTCATTCCTGTTGCAGTTTCTGGAAGAAACCCTTCTTAGAATCACAAAATCCAATAATCGTTTACGTTTGAAACAATAAAATGAAGATATTTCCTAATAATGCCTGACGTCTGGGGAATTTCGGACGGGAATGGGCAAGAGGAATTCGGTATAATAAAACTTAGAGCTCATATAATCGAAACAATATTGATACATAAAACTATCTGGAATGCTGATTTTAAATTATTCCAAAGAAAAATTGGAGCGCTTAGGAGGTATAGAAAATCATTAGGACAAATACTTTAAACTGCAGCATAAAAATGTCGTAAAAAACTCCGCTCTTGAGAGCTTTTTCTTTATAAATTAAAATTTATAAATGTTACTTCATATATATATGTAAACATACATATTATATATACAGGTAGTTATCAAAATAATGGAAACACGTGAGATTCATAAGAAAAATGTACCGTTCATCGCAAAATAAGCGATCAATTATTCTTTAACTTTAGTCATACAAAATATAGACTTCACCGGACCTTTCCACATTGAAATTAAATCACTCATGCATTTAGGGGACGACAAAAAGGGGGGTCGGAAGAAAAACCGCTTTTTGACCATAACTCTTCGAAAATAGCTCGGAATAAGCTGTAAATTTCAGTATATAATTAGCATACTATGTATAATTACTGTACACATTTTTATGAACGTACCACTCTTACTTCCAAAGATATGAAACATTTTTTAAAAACGGCAATTTTATTTGAAGGATTTTTGCTCATAACGCGCAGAGTCTTTGATCAAACCTTATCAAAACTTCAGGAAAGATGACAAAATACAAGAGAAAAAACATACTAAAACGGTAAATAAAAATATTAAAAATCCGATGAGATATGAACGTTAAAAGGAAATATTTTTTCACTGCGCATGCGCGAACGACAGAAATTTATAACTACAAAAATATTGTAGTCTTGTTTATACTGCATCTTATAAAAAAAGTTCCAGTTGAATATGTAAAAATTGAAACAGATATCAGCGATCTAGTGAGCTGTAATTCATTCATTCGCAGACAATACATAAATAGTGAGGGCCTGTCCACAAAGAGCTATTTTTAAATTAAAGGTTATTGCCTCATCGTTCAAAACCAACGTTTCAGGGGGTGTTCGGATACTTTTGGCCACCTACGTAAAGGTCTTTTTGACCGAATAGGCGAAATGTGACTTCCATGCCGAATATAAATTTTTAAACTGTATACAATTTAACATTGAAAAAAAAATGCTCGATTGTCACCACACTAATAGTGGACAACCCCTTGCCATTTATGTATTGTCTGCGAATGAATGAATTACAGCTAGCTAGATTGCTGATATCTTTTTTAATTTTCACGATATTCAACTGGAACTTTTTTTATAAGATGCAGTATAAACCAGGCTACAATATTTTTGTAGTTATAAATTTCTGTCGCTCGCGCATGCGCCGTGAAAAAATATTTCATTTTAAGGTTCATATCTCATCGGATTTTTAATATTTTTATTTACCGTTTTAGTATGTTCTTTCTCTTGTATTTTGTCATCTTTCCTGAAGTTTTGATAAGGTTTGATCAAAAACTCTGCGTGTTATGAGCAAAAATCCTTCAAATAAAATTGCCGTTTTTTAAAAAATGTTTCATATCTTCGGAAGTAAAAGTGGTACGTTCATAAAAATTTGTGCAGTAATTATACATAGTATACTAATTAATTACTGAAATTAATAGCTCTTTCCAGGCTATTTTCAAAGAGTTATGGTCAAAAAGCGGTTTTTCTTCCGACCCCCTTTTTGTCGTCCCCCAAATGAGTGAGTGATTTAATTTCAATGTGGAAATATCACGTGAGGTCTATATTTTGTATGACTGAAGTTAAAGAACAATTGATCGCTCATTTTGTGATGAACGGTACATTTTTCTTACGAATCTCAAGTGTTTCCATTATTTTGATAACAACCTGTATATATATACAAAAGTTGAACCTGTTTAGTAGGATGGGGCGAAAAATAAAAAGTTTTTCAGATCAACTTCTAATAGTTGCCAAAAGTTGTCTTTGGTGATAGCTAGCTTTTGTGCAAAATTTGAGAAAAGTCGGTTAATATCTTCAGGGGGCGCTGCGATCGCAAAGTTTTACCATAGCTTTGTTATGGATTCTATGGTTAAAATATCAAAAAGAATGCCTTTAGCTAGTCTCTTTGCATTTTTTTTTTACTCAAAAGATGTTTTCACGCATTAACCTTTTAAACGCCGTAATTCAAATTTTTAATTTTTACCTTCAAATTTTTGTTTAGATGTCTAAATTTACCTCTAGTATGCTAATCCAAACATATTTTAGCAAGAAAAATATTATAAGTTAGATTTTCAGGATGTTCCCATTTGGGAACATCGGCGTTTGGAATGAAGTAAATAGGGGGATTTTTCTCAAAAGGTGATTTTTTTGAAAAAAATTAAAAATATGAATATTTTTGTTTATTTTACATACCATTATACTTTTTGCATTTGAATGACCTTTTTTTTTCTTATTGTACATGGTATCGGGGGAAACAAGATGAATGAAGTCGCTTTTCACAGTCAATGCACTGCTTTCACACGTTGTTTTCGCAAACCACGCAACGTCCCTGAGCGAATGGAACAAGATAATGCTCAGCTGTTTTTCTATTCAAAACTTGAAGATGTGGTTGAGGTCCAGGTTTGCTTGATACCTTCCTTGCCTTTTTCATATCCTTAATTAATGGAAGAGAACAATCTCCAGTTCTATTTTTTCTAATAGTTCCAACAGCTTTTATCTTCAGAGAAGTCAGTTGATTCATCAAATTGTATGATGTGAAAAAATTGTCAAAACCATAAATAAATAAATAAATCTCGTGCTGTTCAGGATTTTCCAAAATAGACAACATGTTTATAACGACTCTTCATCCAAGTGGAGTATCTGCCTTAGCACCATTCTGTTTTCCAGTATAAATTTCCACCTTTCATGGATGTCCATTTGATAAGCATATAATCCAAATTTTAGACCCAAATTTGATAGGCTTTCCTATTATTACATTACTGCTGGACAGGTTGTGGAAGTAATCTAACACAGCTTCTAATGTTAGAAATTTGCGAGTCATCTCTAAATAAGATCGTCGAAATGAGTCGAGTCGTGAAATAAAATGCTGAAATGAGACCAGTAAAATCTCATCACAAACATTTATCCTTATGTACGCCCTAGTCACGAGATAGATTGCAAAGGGATGCGAAACACGTTCAATTCTTAGAAATTTCATGGGGTAGAAAACATGAAGAGAGAGAGAGCGAAAGAATTCCAAACTCGAAAATGCGATCCACTTACAATAGAGCGCGTAAAGGCGGGTGTGAAGGACATATTTACAATAGAAAATGGGTGTAAAGGGTAAGCTGACTGATAACAGGTGTCCATTCATGAACAAAAGGTCCGAACACGTGTAATCAACCCAAAACAGGTCTTCCAAAACAAAATGTTTGTGAGAAAAAGAGGCATCGTACTCGATTTCGCTGTCAACGAAAAAACCCCTCAAATACTATACTCCAAACGCCGATGTTCCCAAATGGGAACATCTTGATTCTGATAGAAATAATTCCCTCGAAATAATTATTGGAAATATTGTGTTTATTTCAAATGAAATATATGTCTTTTGGATACTAAATAATGTCAACAAAACATTTTTTCTATTTTTTTTCTTTAGAAAGGGAGACAGAAAAACTTAGACAAATTCTAAGTTCAGAAATTCAGTAAATTTGACTTTAATTCTATAAAAAGGTTAAACATTTTTCAAAAAACTAAGAGCACCAAAATTAAATTCGTATTATTCTGTGTCATTTCAGAAAATATGACAACTCTGAACAAAATTTTAGGTTACTAAAAAAATTCACAAAAAAATGTTCCCATTTGGGAACATCGGCAGGTAAAAGGTTTAAAAAGCATTATGAAATGTGACTCTTTACAAACATTATTTTTTATGATATATTTATATCTTTAAAAAAAAAAATCAACTTTTTTTTTTCACGTTTTTGTGTTGTTCTCTTGTTTTAAATGCTTTGAAATATAAATAGATCCAATCATAAAATAATTTATTTTTGTGAGTTATTTGCATGTACTTTTGTTTGGAATGCAATGAAATCCTATCTTGATAATGTAAAAAAATAACATGCCAATGAAGATTAGCTAACACGAACGGCATTGTTTTTCCCATATTTTTAAACCGTTATAATCCCCGATAAAAGCTTTTATGAAATGAAACTTTGCCGAGTCGCCAAGCTGCCCCCCCCCTGAAGATTTTTTACGCGATTTTTTTTTTTCCAAATTTGTCACAAAAGCCTAACTTTCAATCCGAAAGACCAACTTTTGGCATAAAAACCTAATTAGAAGTTTGGATCCTGAAAAAAAAACATTTTTATTTTTTGTCGCGCCACCCTAACCCTGTTTGGTTAGTTTTCAAACCTGCTTAATCTACGAAAAAACCTCTTTCATCCCTCAAAATTTTTGAGGACAGTCTCATTTTTGAATTTCCATCTGTCCAGGCACCCTTTTTTATCAATTGGTATGATGACTTGGAGACAAAAATCATTTTTTTTGCACAATCCATTCCAAAGACCTCATGTTCGTAAAATTTTTAAAAGGTATATAGACTTGCCTACCGATGATAAGTACCCCGTCAACACAATTGAAGTTAAAAAACGTGGACCTCTTCCACACATCAAATGTCGTACAGTTAAAAAAAACAATATTTTCAACAATAAATAATGAAAACAATACCTATTAAGTATGTAACTTTTAGTACCAATACTTCAATATTGTTTGTGGAAAATTTTTATTCATCCCAACCCTTCTGTAATCTCGTGAAAACCTTTTCCGTATCTCAAATTTTTCTTTCTCTGTCCCCCCGTGTAAAAATTCCAAGATAAGACAGGTTTTTTGACTATTAATAACAGTGGGCGTCCCCGAAGATGATTAGGTTCCCCCCCCCACCCCTTGACTTTTTCAAAATTTCGACTCGTTAATTTTAAAAGAATAAGAAAATCACCTTTTTGATAGTTTTTTTATTATTAAAAATCCCTGTAAAAGTTGTTATAACTATGTTTGAATGAAATGTTTCTTAAAAAAAACTACATCATTCTCATCTTTATTTGAAATACAAATTTTTCATTGTCAGGACAATTTTCAAAAAAGATAGGTCTGGCCTTTCCAAAAGTTTTTGCTCCCAACCTCGTTTTAATTTTCCCAAAAATATTGGCAAATGAGTATCATGTTGCTTTAGTACCCTTACTACGGGATTTTTAATGACTTGTTGCCTGGTGGAAGGGTTTTATTTAAAACACCGGATTTGGAACCAGCACTTTTTTTGGGTAATCGAAAACAAACCGGGTTGTCGTTGCAGTCTTCCGCTGGTTTGAGCAATGGGAAAGAATGATGCATTTAAACAGTCCTGGAAAATCGAATAGAGAAATAGGTAAGCTTTTAAACCAGATCGCAAAAGTGGTTGCAAAACAATTTTTTTGCTATTTAGAAATGCTTTATAGCAGTAAAAAATCATCTGGTCGCCCATCAAAAGTGACACCCTGACAACGAAGCACTATCGTAAAGGACCTGAAAATCTGGAAATAATTGAGCATAATCCACTTTGGTTTTAAACAACTAAACCCTTCAATAAATCAAAATCTACAGTCCACAGAGCGGTAAAGAAGTTCGGCAATTTAATTTACTGGGAAGAAGTGAAAGCGGCTCCGAAATTCACTAAAAAGCACAAAGAAAAGAGATTGAAATTCGCGCAGGAAGTTGATGTCCTGGAAACAAGATATGTATCGTGTGATATTCAGTGATAAAAAAGAATTCAACCTGGATGGTCCAAAATGGTTGTGACATTTTTACACTGGTACGATCTGCGTAAACGATAGACAGAAATTCTCGATGAGGCAAGCTGAATGGTGGTTCCTGTTAAGGCGTGGTGCCCGATTTAGAGGGACCGAGGAAAACTGAAATATGAATTTTTAGACAATCGTTTGAAATGGCCTTGGCTGCTAATAACAAGCTCTGTTTATGAACATATTTTTTCTTCCACCATCAGAAGACCGGAGGGCATGGTGTGGTGTTCCTGGACAATTCCTCCTCATTTTATCCAACCGGCAAACTAGTGGCTTCCCGAGCACTCTGCAAAGTCCACTTTTGAATGGTTTCTGGATAATTGGTGTACATAAATTATCGATTAGCCCACTTGCAGGCCCCTGACCCTGAATTCAGTAAAGAAATACATGTGGAAGGATACTCCGAGCAAGGAAAGCGGGTGTATGCCAGAGGCGGAAGGGCCAGTACAACAGTTAAAACTATCAGACGTAAAAAGCGGCTATTTTTCCCCCCTCCGAATAGGTCCAAAAAATCGAGACAAAATTGGGGTTTTTGGCAAAAACTTTTGTAGAAAACCATGCCCCAAATAGGATTTATAGAGCTTACTCAAGAAAAAAAAAAAATCAGAAACAATTTCTTATTAATTTCAATCCAATTTATTTTGATTGCCTTGGTTCAGTGAACTTATCTTTTTGAAACAGCTTGTTGTTTCATCTTGATTTTTTTGTTTCCCCTCATTATTCCTATCATTTTTTTGGAAAATATTTTAATTGAGCATATTTTTTACATTGAATTGAAGTCAATGACAGTTTATACAAATAGTAACTTTGGTACACAATACAAACCTTTTTTTTTAAACTAGCAAATTAAACTTTTTTTTGTTTTTTTTTTTACTGAGGCGGAAACCTTATCATTTTTCCGAAAACGCACTGTAAAATATATTCTCATATCTAAAATTCCTCCGTGTTCCACCAGTTTTTTTTCGGTTGCCCAATAGCTCCTCCGAAACCGGCCTTGACCGATTTTGATGAAATTTTTTGTGCTTATCCAGTATCTATGAGAATCGCCAACATCTATTTTTCATCCCCCTAAATGTTAGGGGTAGTCCACTCCCATAATTTTTTTTTCTTCGCACAATAACATCTGATCTACTGAACGAAAACAATATGTGTTTATCGTAAATCCTTACTTCAATGAGCTACCCGATGGTCAAGTGGTTTTGCGCGTCAGGTTGAAGTTCCTGATGGAATGAGATCGAATCCAGGCCCGCAAGGATTTTTTCGAACAGCTGCATGTTTTTTTTTTTTTTTTTTTTGAATGATTTTAATGATTGTAATGTCCTTATGCAGGTACATCCCTTCATGGGGATCTACCCCATATTTTTTATAGTACAAAATGACAGTTTTGGTCGGATCTTTGTTAAAATTGGCAATGGGGTCCTTCGATGCTGTAGAATTTTCTTATGGACGTTTGCGCCATTTTTGGGGGCTTTGAATCGATTGTGGCAATAAATGGTTTTTGATTTGCGGCACGTATATTATTTTTTCAAAAATTATATACACTATCAATTATATTATGTTAATTTTTGTACCTTTATAAAATTCTGTATTTTATACCTTGCATTTACGTCAAATTCAAGGTAAAATTAAAAGTCAAAAATTCTGAAGAAGATAAATATATGTTAAAAATTAAAGTAACTATTTTTTGTGATTTTCATATTGGTTGTGACCAAAAAACATCATTACAAACAAATAAAATGTATCAAACACCATGAGTGTTGAGTTATTAGGCAAAATCTGCTGTGTAAAGTTTTTTTTCACTGCTAGAGGGGGGGGGGTATGAACGACCATTAAAGTGACACAACTTTTTAAAAAATAAAGGTGGGATCTCCAATTATCTTGCTTCGTAATTTGAACTGTGCAACGGTACGCGATTAGTCATTCAAAAATTAATGAAAAACGTGATCGAAGCCAAGGTTTTAACTGGCAAGTTCAGAGGTGAAAATATACTCATACCACGGATTCCTATTATACCTACAGATGTGCCAATTCAATTCAAACGTATTCAGTTTCCGATTAGATTGGCATTTGCAATGACTATCAACAAATCCCAAGGTCAAACGATGTCTGTTTGTGGCTTAGATTTGAGAACACCATGTTTTTCACACGGACAATTATACGTGGCATGCTCTCGAGTGGGTAAACCATCTAGTTTGTTTGTGTTAGCTAAAGATGGACTAACAAAAAATATTGTTCACGCTATAACATTAAGAGATTGATATTGTTTAATAGTGTTACTGTCGTAATTGTTTAATTAATGATATATAATTTTAAGGAATAAATTATAATAACTTAAAAATAATGTTTGCCTTTTGTTATTTTTATATTCCCTCATCGTTCACAGCGCTCCATGCTTATTTCACGCATATACCACATTCTTACATACATACAATATACACATTCTACCATACATACATATTATATACTTACAATAAGTAAGCTATTTTTTGTCTACACTAGAAATTACTAGCAAATTATTTATATGGCAAAACAACGTTTGCCGGGTCAGCTAGTATATATATAAATGTATATACACCGTGTTTTTTGCCCTATAAGACGCACTTTTTTCCCCAAAATCGGGGGGAGGGGGAGTGCTTGCGTCTTATACGGCAAATACAAAAGCCCACCATTTTCTAGATTTGCCTCCTTTAAAATTAAGTGCGTCTTATATGCCGGTGCGTGTTATAGGGAGAAAAATACGGTATACATATATATATATATATATATATATATATATATATATATATATATATATATATATATATATATATATATATATATATATATATATATATATATATATATATATATATTAAGGTGGGCCGAAAAAACACTTTTTTTCATTTCGGATTTGTAATAGCCCGGAAAAGTTGCGAATTATGAAGACAAAAAGAAGGAAAAAAAATTATTGAAATCGGTTGATATCTTCCGATCGCGCATAAGGCCTAAAATTTGACAAAAAATGAAAAAAACTTCATTTTTGCAATTTTTTTTTAAATTTTTGAATTGGAACGTTTTTGAAATGTTATAGTGCGGAAAAGTTGCTACACTAGGTGGCCAAAAGTATCCGGACACTTTCGAAAATTCACATTTTTACATATAGCTCGAAAAATAAGTGATCAATTGTTCTTTAACTTTAGTCATACAAAATATAGGCTTCACCGAACATTTCCAAGTTGAAATTAAATTACCCTTGCATTTGGGGGACGACAAGAAGAGGGTTTGAAAGTAAAACCGCTTTTTGACCATAACTCTTCGAAAATAGTTCGGAATAAGCTGTAAATTTCAGTAATTAATTAGCATACTATGTATAATTACTGTACAAATTTTTATGAACGTACCACTCTTACTTCTGAAGATATGAAACATTTTTTTAAAAATGGCAATTTTATTTGAAGGGTTTTTGCTCATAACACGCAGAGTTTTTGATCAAACCTTATCAAAACTTCAGGAAAAATGACAAAATACAAGAGAAAAAACATACTAAAACGGTAAATAAAAATATTAAAAATCCGATGAGATATGAACGTTAAAGGGAAATAATTTTTCACGGCGCATGCGCGAACGACAGAAATTTATAACTACAAAAATATTGTAGCTTGGTTTATACTGCATCTTATAAAAAAAGTTCCAGTTGAATATCGTAAAAATTGAAAAAGATATCAGCGATCTAGTGAGCTGTAATTCATACATTCGCAGACTATACATAAATGGCAAGGGGTTCTCCACAAATAGTGTGGTAACAATTGAGCATTTTCTTCAATGTTAAATTGTATACAGTTTGAAAATTTATATTGGGCATAGAAGTCACATTTCGCCTATTCGGCCAAAAAGACCTTATACGTAGGTGGCCAAAAGTATCCGGACACCCCCTGAAACGTTGGTTTTGAACGATGACGCAATAACCTTTAATTTAAAAATAGCTCTTTGTGGACAGACCCTCACTTTTTATGTATTGTCTGCGAATGAATGAAATACAGTTCACTAGATCGCTGATATTTTTTTCAGTTTTCATGATATTCAACTGAAACTTTTTTTATAAGATGAAGTATAAACCAGGCTACAATATTTTTGTAGTTATAAATTTCTGTCGTTCGCGCATGCGCCGTGAAAAAATATTTTCTTTTAACGTTCATATCTCATCGGATTTTTAATATTTTTATTTTCCGTTTTAGTATGATCTTTATCTTGTATTTTGTCATTTTTCCTGAAGTTTTGATAAGGTTTGATCAAAAACTCTGCATGTTGTGAGCAAAAACCCTTCAAATAAAATTGCCATTTTTTAAAAAATGTTTCATA
>JAXGGA010022340.1:0-15135 GCA_038373865.1 Uloborus plumipes | reverse complement strand
AAACTCTTTATAAAAATCGCCAAAAGTAGCCAAAAACTACCAGTTTGGCGGCTGGCCAATATTCGGAAGTATTTCTGCACGATTCTTTAAAGCTACCATGCAAGCTTTAACACTGCAATTCCACTAACGCTCTTTTAAAAATTGACTGTGCTGCGCCTACCTGCAACCGTCAAAAACAGCTTCTATCTTGTTGTTGTTTACATGTACAAAAATGTTTTTTGCTTTCGTATTATCATAGAGGAGAAGGTTGTTGACGCAAAAGTAAACCTCCTTCGAAGTCCAAACATTTCATCAATGCATGTAAGTCCTAATTTTGGATTTTTCCTTTCACTCATTAGACATGCAATAACTTTTAAGTATTTCACAAATTCAGTCAGTTTGACAAAGCTGCAGTCAATGGTTTAATTTAGCCTTTTGCATTAATAACACTGCTAGTCACAGTTACTGACAAAGATAAAAGTTTATCAAAGTGCTAAAAAAAATTTCGTGGCTCCCAAAACTTTTGTTGTGCTTAAGTAATCCTTGAGACGCAATTGCTATAATTATCATACTAGGGTAATTAGCATGGGATTGGCGCTTTGTGAAGAAAACTTTGATTCTAACTATACAACTGATATATAATATGAAGCATAATATGAAATCTCGATAATCCAAAGGTAAGGGTGCACAACCTGAGGCCTGCGAGTGCATATAATTTTTGTGCTAAAAAGAAGAAGAAAAGAAAATCAGAAAGGCTTATTTAACTCAAAGGTGGAAAGAATAAGAAGGTTTTCCTCATGGGATTTCAAAGTACACACACATCAAATAAAAACACTCCAAAATTATAATGACTGGATATTTTCCACAACACATGATGCATTCTGAAGAAATATGTCCTGTGTATGGTGGTTTTTGAGATCTATCCCACCAACGACTTCTAATAATATCCTCTCCACTTATAATGTAATAAGTTCTGCTTTGCATGCAATGAATTCGAAACATGAGCACTCTGCCTATGAGTTATTCTAAAGAAACACACCACTCTACCTTCAGTTCCACATCTTCAATATTTTGAGCCGAGGCAAATCTTGAAACTGCCGCTCTAACCAGTCTTCTTTCAAGTTTTTATATCATGTTCCAAGGGAAAAATCACAGAAATTGGATGAATTTGCCAGCCAGGGGCAGAAACTCTGCTTGATCCTCCCAGTGGCGTATATAGGATTTTATTTCGGAGGGGGCCCATATAATCAAGCTTAGCCCAACCCCCAACTTTTTTTTTTTCGCTATTACTGTAAGACAGGTAGAAATTTTCAAATTGAATTGAAATATTGTAATTTTTGGAAAAGATAGAACATTACGAAGTTTTAGAATCCCTCCAAAACTTTTTTCAAAATTGAAATTATTTATGCTACCTTTGATGACGTTGGAGGATCAAGACTCCTCTGGGAAACTTACTGAAACTTAAATTTCAAACGCGCAATTTCAGGGTATCTTTAGTGACGTTAAAGGGATTAATAAGACTCGGGGCATATCTCCTGAAATATTTTGACTCTGAAGCACAACTCAGGATATATTTCTTCATGATAGAATAAAAGAAAAGAAGATGAGTTTTTTTTTTGAACTGAATTCTCATTTAAGTTATCTTTGGGAAGTAAAAGTTCAAAGACCATCCCCTGAAAGATTTTCGATGTATAGATGCGCAATTTCGCGTTATCTTTGGAGACGTTAAGAGACAAAAAGTGGTTAGGGATCTCCCTCCGAAAATTTTCAAAATTGAAACCTTAAGCCATCTTTACTTTAGACCATCTTTGGTAGTAACGTTAGCAAGGACTCTCTCCCGAAATGTTTCGAAATTAATGCTTTAAAAACATTTTTATTTAGGTTATCTTTAGTACCGTCAAGAGAAGAGGTAGGATTCGGGCGCTGTGCCCGAAATTTTGCGGCATTTGAAGGTTGAAAAATGCAATTTTAAGCTCTATTTTTTGAAACTGAAGGTTCAAAATTTTACTTTTAGCAGAGATGCCCATTACCCCCAAGAGCAAAAACTTATCATCCAAGAATTCCACGAAAATCCCTCTAAAAATTAGAGCCACACGTGGAAGAGAAAGAAAACAAAAACTTTTAAAAACGCCCCTTAAAAATAATTCAATAGCGCCGCTTATGCCATGATTCTTGACAGGAACAACTGCTTTTAAGCTTTGTCTGACAACATTTAGGATAATAAAAGGATTTAGAGACTCCTCCGGAAATTTTTGGGTATAGAGACTGTAATTCGAGAGCTCTCTCTTTTCAAAAAACACATTTTCGAGCTAAAGACTCTAGAAAAGTAAAGAGGATATCAACTACCGTTAACTGTTTGAATTTTAAATCTCTAAAATGCCATTTAAGGCAATGTTTGACCAAGGTATTGAAGAAGCGGGAAAAGAACTCTCTTCCGAAAATTTTTAGATATTGAAGTCTTGAAACTGCAATTAAATTACACGTTGTAAATGCGAAATTTTAAGATCTCTTTGGACTATTTAAGGGGGGGTCATGAGCCTTCTTTGAATTCATGCTTGGCGGATATACGGGCCTCGACTTCTTACCTTAAACCCGCCACTGAGAAGCACGCTATTCTTTAATTTCACTACTGATAAAGAGATTGAAAATTACGTGCCCCTTCTAGCTCGGCCGGCTTGGACTTCTACCTCTTTTCGATTTTTTTTTTTTTGTTTCGTTCAGTTTTTTTTTTTTTGTTTCGAAAGCTTGGAAATTATTTGTGAAAAAACTAAACCGAAATTGATTGCACTTTATTTTAAATTTCTTGCCGGGGAGGAATAATTATACTTTATTTTAAATTTACTGAGTGTAGCATCACTTTAAAGACTCTTATTTCCTGACTGACAAGAAAAACAGAGGAAATGAGAAGAAAGAGAGAAACGTAATTTGCTGACTAATAATCTACATGTGTTGAATATTTTTCATTTTTCTATTCAAAATGATTAGAATTTTTTCTATGCGTTATCTTTTCATTTTTCTATTCAAAATGATTAGGATTTTTTCTATGCGTTTTCTAATTGAAATATCTTCATTTTCCCGAGACGCGTTTTTTTTTTCTCTCGAGTAAATCGCAAGGGCTCCCTGACCCTATTGGGTTGCACTAGAGCCGCTGTATAGTCTATATAGGGGCCTTAGGTTGCACCACTGCCTGGTGTCATCTAACGAATTATTATTAGCAATAATTATTTATTTGGTTATGTATTTCAAGCTAAAAGTATGTAGATAATGAAGAGTAAACTTAAACCGAATAATAATAACTACCTTGATTTAAAAAAAAAAAAAAAATCCGAATTTTTTTTCGGGGGGGGGGGGCACAGGAGGGAAAGACCCTCTGGAGCTCTCCCTTATATACACCTTTGAAAACAATGTTAATAGAGAGTGGGCTTTTTTCTTAAGGATTTTTTTTTTTTTTGAGCAAACGCGAACCAAACACCTACTTTTGAAAAAATCTTTCTCGATTTCGGGGGGGGCCCAGGCCCCCTCGGCCCCCCCCCTTAAATACGCCCTTGGATCCTCCCTAGATTAGGCTCTGTCTACTTTCAATGCATTCTAACAAGATATGCTCTCTGTATGATGCATTCTCAAGAGATCTAACTATATCCATATTTTGCATACTTGATCTGTTTTATCCATATGCTTTTGCTGCAGTTAATTGGAAATCAGGACCTAAAATCTAACCCATATGACTCATTGATTCATGTAACAGCACTCTCCCGAGACAAGCACAAGAAGTAAGTACCGTCAATAAATCTCACCATTCTACTCGTATTCTTGACCATTGATATGTGCTGTCATTTTCACCCTCACATCCCTTTTTTATTGAGGAAAGGCCCAGGAGATTCTGGGAAACAACGAGGGTCTGCGTTTGTTCTGGAGAGTGTAGGGATAGTGACTTTAGGGAGCAAAAATGAGCTACAGTAGATAGCGGAGCGCAGTGGACTGCTTTCCCTGCTTACGAAAGGGCGCCTACCCAAAAGCCTTTAGGAGGGCATGAGATAGCGTTTCTTTATAAGGATATAGAATGCCCAGTACACATTTAAAAAAAAGCAAACACATTGTGAAAACAGTAGAAGGGCGCCGTTCGGGAGGGCGCACCGGGAAACCTCCCGGTCAAGTCTATGGCCAGTCCGGGCATGTTGGAAATCAAAAGCAGCTGATTGTATTATACGAAAAAGTGGAAGAAGATCCACAAAGTTTGAATATTGTTGGAAAATATATTATAAATATAGAGCATCTGTCTCTTTGAGTTAAGTAGTTATTTTTATCTTTGCACCAGAGTTGAGTTTTTGACGTCAAAAACCAGTTTTTGACATGACATGTCGAAAATGTCAAAAACCTGTCTAAAACACAAATACAGTTATTGAGATTTTTTTATAAACATATAAGGTTTCTCATCCTGAAAAATATTAAATAAAAATTTATACATCTTATCAATCAAGTTTAATAAACATTAAATTAATGAATTTAATGAAAATTATTTCTCATTCTTTTTAAACTAAGTTGTTTTGCCGTGAAAAAAGTTAAATATTAAAACTTGAATTCAGCTTTTAAAGTAGTTTTGTTTAAATATTTATATAACTATCAATTAGTTATCTTATCAATCAAGTTTAATAAAAAGTAAATTAATAAATTTAATGAAAATTAACTCACATTATTTTTAATTAACTTGTTATGGAGTAAAAAAAAGTTAAATATATTAAAACTTAAATCCAAATTTTACAGTAGTTTTGTTTAAATGTTTTAATAACTATCAATTAGTTATCTTATCAATCAAGTTTAATGGAAATTAAATTAATAAATTTAATGAAAATTAATTTGCATTCTTTTAAATTAACTTGTTATGCTGTGAAAAAAGTTAAAAGTATTAAAACTTAAATCCAGTTTTTAAAGAAGTTTTGTTTAAATGTTTAAAAAGTATCAATTAGTTATCTTATCAGTCAAGTTTAATAAAAATTAAATTAATAAATTTAATGAAAATTAATTCTCATTCTTTTAAATTAACTTTTTATGTCATGATAAAAGTTAAAAGTATTAAAAGTTAAATCCAGTTTTTAAAGTAGTTTTGTTTAAATGTTTTAATAACTATTAATTAGCTATTTTATCAATCTAAAAATCTTTACCTACATCAGAATTTAAAGTGATTTTTTTTTTCTTTTGAGTAAAAGCAAAACTAAAATTAATTAGTATTCAGTGTACAAATCTGCTAAATATTTTTGATCAAACTATTTTATTTATTTATTTATTAGTTATTGTTGTTACTTTTGCAATCAACTTTATCTGAGAATTACTATAAATATTCTGTACTGGAAAATAAGCTTATTGTTTCAATAGTATTACTGTGGTTTCCTTAAAAAAACTCATAACAAAAAAACAATACAAACTTCACTCATTTTTCATCATTACCAAATGCATCATTTCTCAATATTTTTAACCGACTTCGAAAAAGGAGGAGGTTCTCAATTCAAAGCGTATACTTTTTTTTTTTTTTTTGTTCGCACATAACATCTGATCTACTGAACCGATTTGGACAATTTTTTTTAATCGATAGGAGATGGTGTAACTTAGGTACCATGTACTCATATGACGATATTTGTTCACTAGAAAAAAAGTTATGATCGAAAAACTAACATTTCATGTCATTTAAAACAATATCTGCTATCGTAAATCCTTACTTCAATGAGCGACCCGATGGTCAAGTGGTTATGCTCGTCAGGTTGAAGTTCCTGATGGAATGAGATTGAGTCCAGGTCTGCAAGGATTTTTTCGAATAGCTGTATGTTTTTTTTAATGATTGTAATGTCCTTATGCAGGTACATCCTCCCATTGGAATGTGCCCCATATTTTTTTATGGTACAAAATGACAATTTTGGTCGGATCTTTGTTAAAATTGGCAATGGGGTCCTTCGATGCTGTAGAATTTTCTTATGGACGTTTGCGCCATTTTTGGGGGCTTTGAATCGATTGTGGCAATAAATGGTTTTTGATTTGCGGCACCTATATTATTTTTTCAAAAATTATATGGGTGAATATCAGGAAAAGTTCCAATTTGACCATGGAAATTTTCCATTTTTAAAGATACTCAGAAAATTAAATTAATTGGGTATTTCAAATACACATTAGTAACAATATTTTTTAAAAATTCGGGGCATGTTCAAAGTGAACATTTACCCCTCTTTTAGGGGGGGTTGTCTTTGAGCGTTACCGACATGATGAGAATGCTACCGAACTAACAAATATTACAGATTTTACACTTAGTGCACAAAAGTAAATACTTTCACTACCTTTTATGTTTAAAAACAAAATAATTATTACTTAGAATATAATAATATTTTCAGAGCCTGAACGCTTTTTAGTTTTATAAATAAAATTAGAGACTAATTAAAAGTTAGTTAAAGTCTACATAAGTGCGACAAAGTTTTTTTCAAACAGATAAATAGGTGAATAGTTTAAAATAAAAATAAAATGAAATTCTTAACACAATCTTTTAAAACGAAATTATATCAAGACAGTCAGAGTTTGGCAGGGGAGGATTTTCACTAAACTGTTCTTAAGTTTTCCATTTTAAAACAATATTATATTTTTGGGTGCAATAGTTAGAAACGAAGGTCGGAATATTGATGTAAAAGAAAGGAGGGTGAAAAAATGCAATAATTTTGTTTGAAAACTCAAATTTTGCGAAAAAATAATGTTTTTGAAGCATTTAAAAAACAATGAATAAACTGCTAAAATGGGAAAATTTAGCAGGAAAAACGATGCACTTGAATCTACCTTTGTACTTTAAAACTCAACAAACTCATAAAACGAAGAAAAAGTTGCGAAAAAACATCGGTAACGCACGCATCAGTTTCGTAACAAATACCTTCTACTTCGGCGCTGCCGACATGACAAATTTCCCACAATATGATAGCTGAACGTTCCTAATTGAAGATTCGAAAATAAAAACACCTTATTATGTCCATGACAATAGGTTTCTTTTCCATTATGTAAAAATAAATTGAAAAATTACTTTATTTTGTGTCTTAAATTCCGCTGCCGACATGACACTTCATTTGGTAGAAACAGAAAAGTCAAGATTGAAAAAATCTTACCTATAATCTAATGCAGCCGAAGTGAAAATTTTCCATCGGAACTAAAACATCACATATTAGAGCTTCTCCCAGCGTAATTTTTTGGCGCCAAAAAATGTTTTGGCTAGATTTTATCATTCCGGAAGTTGGTTCACTCGTCATGTTATGAAAACTTGTGACAAGCAGAAATTGCTTTTTTTATCGATCTAAATTCATTTTATCTAAAACTCAAGAGTTAAACGTCATAGATGAGCATAAAACACGTTATTTCCTTTTGTATTTGTTTCTGCTGTGATGCTCTATAATCCACAGGATTTTTTTGAACTTTGCGATTCGGATGTGTGACGCGCTGCCGACATGACATTGAGGCAATAAAAAGAGTTCTATTGTCACAAATTAAAGTAAAACTTGAAAATTTTGTCATGGGATGTATGTGCGACGCAGTTTACTGTATGGGAAAAGAAAAATTTTTGGTTTTTATTTGGAAGTGCTTGAGAAATTCATTTGTGACTTAAATTAGCACTTTTGCTGATATTCACCCATATACACAATCAATTATATTATGTTAATTTTTGTACCTTTATAAAATTCTCTATTTTATACCTTGTATTTACGTCAAATGCAAGGTAAAATTAAAAGTCAAAAATTCTGAAGATGATAAATATATGTTAAAAATTAAAGTAATTATTTTTTGTGATTTTCATATTGGTTGTGACTAAAAAACATCATTACAAACAAATAAAATGTATCAAACACCATGAGTGTTAAGTTATTGGGGAAAATCTGCTGTGTAATGAGTTTTTGCACTGCGAGGGGGGGGGGTATGAACGATCATTAAAGTGACACACATTTTTCAAAAATAAGATTTTGATTTGTGGTGTTTGAAAAAAAGCTAAAGAGTCCACTTTAGTCGAAAATTATTTTCCATGAAAAGCAAAAACTGGCACCAATTTTCCAAGTCTTACTCTAACTCCTTCTCCCACAATTCAAATTACTTACTTTTACTTTTAATTTTTAACCGACTTCAAAAAAGGAGGAGGTTTTTAATTCAAAGAGTATGTTTTTTTGTCTGTTTGTTCGCACATAACATCTGATCTACTGAACCGATTGGAGATGGTTAACTTAGGTACCATGTATTCATATGACAATATTTGTTCACTAGAAAAAAAAGTTATGATCGAAAAACTAAAATTTCAAGTTATTTAAAAACAATATGTGCTATCGTAAATCCTTACTTCAATGAGCGACCCGATGGTCAAGTGGTTAAAAGCGTCGATTTGAAGTTCCTGATGGAATGAGATCGAGTCCAGGTCTGCAAGTTTTTTGAACAGCTGCATGGTTTTTTAACTATGTTTTGATTATTTTAAGTGCATTTACACTAAAAAGAATGAAATAAAATATTTTTGGAAAAAAATAGAACCGACTTCAGTTGGAAATTGCTCTAAAAAGTAAAAAATAATTTTTTTCTTTGAACACCATCGAAACTACTTTTAAACATAAGTTTTGAAGTCGGCGCAAAAACAATGTATACAATCATACGCAACTACAATTCAACTATAAATATAAATTTTAATGGATTCATTTCATTGATTACCACGCACTCGTGTAAGGGTACAAATATTCTGCTTTTAATTTTCAATGGTTTCTTTGAAAAAATGTTGGCAAAATATGGTTAAATATCATTTTACCTATCGTTTTTGCGCCGACTTCAAAACTTATGTTTAAAAGTAGTTTCGATGGTGTTCAAAGAAAAAAATTATTTTTTACTTTTTAGAGCAATTTCCAACTGAAGTCGGTTCTATTTTTTTTTCCAAAAATATTTTTAATAATTAATTCGGAGCACTTTATTTTAATAACCTAAATCTCCAAAAACTTACTTCAGTGTCTGAAATCAGAAATGGTAAAATTCATTTGAAAATGTATTTTGATTATCAATATCAAATTTAAACATGCTTTGGACAAAAATTTAGGTTTTTGACAATTATGTCAAAAACCATGTCAAAAAGGGGTTTTTGACATGACGGTAAAAACCACGGTTAAAACCGGATAAAACCTCCGACTGTCAAAAACTTGCCAACCCTGCTTTGCACACATCACCCCTCTCCCTTTCTTTTAAAGAGTTTCTGTGAGTACACATTTTAAGTATTATCTACCCTATGTTGTTACATTTTGTGTGCACTAATTGTTTTCATTTATTTTCAGTCATAACCTGCACTGCATGACATAAGGTTTAAAGAATACTTAATTTCTGCGGCAGTCATGCTTCTCACATATACCTTGCTGCTGGAAATTTCTCCAAAGTTGAACTTTATATGAAGTTGTTCAAAAACTGAGAAATAAGACTAGCACAAAAGTTACAGCAATCCCAAGATGTCTTTTTTTTTTTTTTTTTTGCTAAATCTCTGGTTCTCATTCCCTCTCAGCTATATAGGACATATGATCAAAGACATTGCTAATCAGCTGGCGTCTAAGAATTTGAAATTACTGCTGGATCCAAAGGAAGCCAAGTAACTGTGAGATTAGACTTCTCATTGATCTCTTGAACATTTCAATTATTTTTTAATCATCATTAGAGCCATGAAATAATATATGTTTGTTTCTGTCTTCATTGCTTTCTATTCGACTTAGACGATCTTGTGCAATGTTAAATTCGTGGAACATTGTCTCATTTACAATCACATGGCTTCAAGTATGTTTTGAAGAAATAAAAAGAAAGGCTTGCAAGTGGGTTAAAAATTCTAACCTCTCTGTACATTTGATATTCTGCAATTAAAAACTTGCCCACAAAGCAATGTCCTTTCCTTTACTAGATTGAAAAGAAAGTATTTGAGAAAAAAAAAAAAACTAAATAAAGATCTAAAAGTTTACGTAAATGAAATTTCACCGGGATGTATCACAAAAAGTTTATTTATAAAACCACAAGCTTCAAATACTAGCTTTGTTGATTTTTTAACTATTTTCATAATTATTTCGTTGATGAAGCAAAGTATGCTAACCAACTCATGCAGACAAAGAGGCATTCTTATAACTAACTCAGACTATAAATTATCCTAAGACTTGTTTGAAGTTTCTTCAGCACAAACAACAGTCTGCAGATCTGTGCTTGTTAAATTTGATAAATTCTTCATAATTATTTCATTGATGAAGTTAAGTATGGATGGATAGAAATCCATCACATGCAGACAAAAAGAAGCATTCTTATTAGTTACAAGTTTCTTCAACATAAACAAATCTGCAGACCTGTGCTTGTTGAATATTTTGATGAAAATTTTTTATCCCAAGAGCAGCACTTTACTGTTTTGGTTCCTGTTAAAGGCATTTTTCTTACGACTGATGATTGAAAGGACATTAATGAATCCATTTCTGCCAGAAACTATAGTTTGGTAACTCTTTTAAGAACACATCACCTCTCAGCAGCGGCATATTCTTACTAACTGATGATTGAGAGGACATTAGATAATCCCTTTCTGCCAGAAACTACAGTTTGGTGACTCTTTTAAGAACACAACATCAGCGCTCAGCAATGGCATATTCTTACTGCTAATGACTGAGGTGACATTACAGAATCCATTTCTGCCAGAAACTATAGTTTGGTAACTCTTTTAAGAACATATCACAACTCAGCATAATGGCATATTGTTCCAACATCCGTGGTGGTGTCGAGGAGCATGTGTGTCAGTTCTGTTCAAAGACGTTTCCTGATGCTGTACAGTTGAAAAGACATGGCAGGGTTCATACTGGCGAACAGCCCTACGTTTGTGCATGTTGTGCAAAGGGTTTTTCCCAAGCTACAAATTTGAAGAAACACATCAGAATCCACGCTGGCGAGAAACCATATTCATGTGGATATTGCCTGACAACATTTACGCAAGCTTCACATTTGCAGAAACACATAAAAGTTCATACTGGGGACAAGCCGTATTCTTGTAGCTATTGCCTAAAGCCCTTTTCGCAAGCTTATTACGTAAAGCGGCACATGCGGGTCCATTCCGGAGAGGGAAAAACATACACGTGCGACTACTGTCCAAAGGCTTACTACGATCTGTACCAATTAAATGCCCATAACAGAAAACATACTGGTGTAAAACAACTCTTGCGTCCCAGTCCCTCTGAAACAGAGTCAAACAGTTTGAAATCAAACTCCAGTGATAAATTTTCGTGCGAACAATGTTCCAAGGAATTTAAAACAGCGTCACGTTTGAAGAGACACATTAACCACAACCACGGGTTAAGACCGTATGCCTGTGAGTTCTGTCCGAAAACATTCACTTTCACTTCGATTTTAGAGAGGCACAAAAGGGTTCATACCGGGGAGAAACCATATCCTTGTAAATTGTGTTCGATGACGTTTGGTGAGGCTTCGACATTAAAGAGGCATATCAGAGTTCATACCGGTGAAAAACCCCATTCATGTGACTATTGTATGAAGTCATTTACTCGCAGATCGGAAATGGAAAGGCATATAAGATGTTGTTGTCCTGTTTTGTGTCATAGCTCAACCGACACATCATAGACCGTGGGGTGAAAATAACTGAATAACTTTAAAAGCATAAATTAGTGCCGCTATATAGACGGACCAACGTATCAAGCTTAAATTTCACCGCTTTGGATTCAATTTATACTTTTACTTTCACTTTTCGATGTTGTAGAGCTAGGGTTACCAGAAAAAAGTATCGGGACATTGCTATGCTTTGCCAAGTTCACGTGCTGATAATAATTGTTTACAGTGAAAATTTTCAAAATGCGATAACTTGCCAGAAAAGTTAACCACTCATCAACCGAAAAGACAAAACACATGCTGCATCCAAGTTGGTGAAACTTAAGCTTGATGTGTTTCGCTGTTTTATATCGTGGCCTTAAAATAAATGTCTGCCTATGAATGGGACAGTTGAATTGAACCGTTTATTTCAAAAACTAGTCAAGAGACAAGCTCTAAAAGTTCAAAAGAAGAAGCAATTTTACCCTTATTTCAAAAAATTTTAATGATTATCGTATTTTCGGGGAAATAAGCCTTTCAGCCTTGGGTAGTACCTAAAGATACCAAATGCACTGTTTACCACAGGCCACCCAGTAGTGCTTGCTTTTACTGTTGCGTTGTGTACTATTGTACCACAGTGTGTGCGGTAAGTCAAAACAATGTCTTTTTTTCTGTCTACATTAATTTTAAGAGCTATATTTAGTAGAGTCCCTTGTGTAATTTCAGTTTTGCTTATGTTGATTAATTCTTATTAGTAAAACAAAATCATGCAAGTTTTTTCTGTTCACAAGTACGTATGAAAAGTATATAGAGATCTTTAGTTTCAGTAAGATTCCAAATTTACTTTTTTTTTATTTTAGCGAGAAAAATGGAGATTTTATATATCTTAATATATAAAAATTGCATGTCCCTGTGTTTGTGGCCAATGGACGCCTCAGCTACTGAACCGATTCTAACCAAATTTTGCACGCAGTTTCAGTTTGGTCCAACTTAAATGATACGATAGTTTTTGTCTCAATTTAGGACTGCAATATATTTTTTATTGCAAATTATCTATTTAGCTACCAGCTTTTCTGTATTCTTGGCTTCTATAAGATAAAATCTGCTGCTGGGTTGTCAGTTGCTTCGGAAGCAAAAAGCAATAGTGGTAACGATCAAGGATGTCGAATCGGTTTCTGGCATATTCGTCCTGATTCTCTTAGTTTAAATTGTGCGTGTAAGTATTGTTAAATCAATATTCGGAAAAGTTTTATTTGCTTACTTCTCCTTTACTTAATTCAATTTATTAAAGCAGTTTAGATACTTAACATGTGCTATTTTGTACGTTTTTAAAATAGTTTTCACTCATGTTTAGGTACAAATATTTTTTTAGGAAAATTATTTTAGTGAAAAATATCATACCTTTTTCGAGCTTTGAGTTATAAAATATTCATATTGTTTAGTGATTTTTATGTCAGGTGTATTTAGACAAAGAAAAGCTCACTGCATTATGTGATCTTTTACCTATGTAATATTTAAATTTTTAGTGATTTAGTTCAGAATTATATTTGCTAAGCATATCCATCCAGTGGCGTAGCTAGGGAGGGGCGGTCCGCCCCGGGCGGCACTTTTAAGGGGGCGCCGAAATGAGAAGGTCGTCGGCAAACCACATGCACCACTAAAAAAATTAAAAAAAAAAGGAACAACAAGACGAAAAAAAAAAAGTATGAAAGTGTGTAAAATCAGGACAGAGGCTGTATACGGGAGGAAAAAGAGCAAAAACCAAAAAATTGCCAGGCAGATACATAGGGCGCCATCGAGACACAGACGTCCTCAAGTATAGGGTTCGCACTAAAGAGAAAAGGATAAATTTAAATAACAACCAAGCAATATTGGGCGGCAACAAGATACAGACGTCACGAAAATAAATAAAAAGCAAGCAAAGGAATAGAGTGGCATTGAGGCGTACACTTTGTAAGAAAAAGAAGGAAACTATAAAATAAAACCAGGCAGAGTTTGAGCGGCATCGAGCAAAATTCAAAATTTGAAGAAGGTTCTCCAGACGCAGGATTAACACACGAATCAAAGCTGGTGAGGGAAAAGGTTTTTCTCATTGGACCGAATAATACAAGAAATAACATTGAGGTTTGAGCAGTTGCATGATCTTACTAAGAGATATTTTTTTCTAACACCAGAAAATCTTTTAGATGAAAATTATGAGTGCAATCTCAAAGAAAGAGCATACTGACATTAATAAAGAACAGTGTCTTATTGAAAGAACAAGACTGCAATGTTTTATGATTGTAATTGAAAATGAAAAGAAAACTTGGGAAGAAACTAGAATTGTGGTAATTCATTTATAAATATAGACTAGAAAACTCCGTTCCCAACATAGCTATATTGTTAAGATTTTTTTTAACAATTGCAATTAGTGTAGCGAATGGAGTTTTTCTAAGCTTAAACTAATAGAAAATTACCTTAGGTCCGGAATGAGTGACTTGAGGCTCAGGAACTTATTTACTTTCAATAGAGCATCGATTAATAAATTAATTGGATTTTTAAACCGTAATTAATGATTTTGCATCTAAAAAAGCCAGAAAAAATTCGTTTTTAAATTTGGCTTTCATATTAGGAATACATATTCGCAAGCTTAGATTTCAGTAGCAATTTAATAATTTTATAACTTCCCTTGCTATACTTATTTTACGTTTATTTTTCATTTAATAAGTGTAATGTGAAGAAATATTTTTCTTTTATTCAGTTTCCCTTTTTAAATATATTTAGCATAGATATGATTTTTAATTAAAATTCTGAGCTTGCAAGAATCAGGAATCAGTGTGAAAACGCCTACTTATTGATTACTATACTTATTTCACATATTTATTTTATCTCATATTTATTTCTCACTCATATCTTGCTAAAAATATCAAACGTTCCTATTGCATTCATCATTTGCCGGAGCGCTTTATTAATCAAGATATTTTCTAATTCTTATTTTGTGATTCCTCAAAATGTGTAAGAACCATAAGTTCTGACTTAGATAAAAAATGTATTTCTAAATTTATAATTTAAGAACATCTACTTATATTAAAAACTGAGTATCTTTCTATCTATGTCACGCTTCTTTCTCCTGAACGCCAATGAACTGAAAGTCGAACCAGGTACCGATAGATAGGAAATTTTTCAGGCTTTATTAGTTTCAATTTATATAATTATACGATTTTAATTAGCGAAGATATCAATTAATAAGTAGTCAAATTTAAAGCGATTAAGCCTAATAAATGATTAAATATGAAATCCATTGTTGAAACGCGGTTGCCAAACCTATGAAACAGTGATAACAATGATAATGAGAATTTTGAATAAAGGCTTAACTAAATCAAACACGAAACTCATAAGCGGGCCACTTACATAGTATTTTTATCGCTAGCTACTTGTAATATTTTGGAACATTCATTTGTTGAAAAGCCATCTACTTATATTAAAAAATGAGTATCTATGTCTGCTTTTTTCCTTTGAGCGAGCTGAACTTACTGAAACTTTCCTTACCATCTTGAAAGCGCGAAGCATCTCAATAATTCGAATGATTTTTTT
>JAXGGA010022339.1:0-15137 GCA_038373865.1 Uloborus plumipes | reverse complement strand
CTTTTTTTTCCTTCGTCAATGAAGTTTAGCGCTTACTATAAGATAAAATTTGTGATTTTTCTTTTGGTTAATCTGTCGAGAATTGCTTCATATTTATTTTTGAAGATTTTATGGTGCATTAAATGCCAACTTTTCTTTGATTTCGAGAGCTACGCGCTCTAAAACCTTTATGATGTTTTTGCTTGATTTATTTTATCAAACTATTTAAGGTATTTGAATGCATTAATTGTTTATGCTTAAAACACCTGACATATAAATCACTCGATGAGTTTCGATTTCATTTCAGATGTGGGTATGATTAAAAAAGAAAATCTTCAATGATTTTCATAATAATGTTTTTACCTACCATTTTATTGGTATTTGTAAGTAAAATTGCTAGTATTACCAAAGATACTCTGTATTACTGTGCATTTTATAGTTTTAAGCTGGAAATTCGGCTGCCAGTATTATACTGTAAAATAACAGGCTATTTTTTGAATTGTAGCTAACATACATATAAATGTCAGCTCTTACCGTTGAGTGACAAGTTTCCTTACTTTTTAATCCACTGCCAGTTTACATTATCTGCATTAAAGTTCGTTGATAGCAACAACACCTTTCATTTTGAATAAAAAGAAGACTAGTATACAAAGATAATCTGAAAAACACACGCACACACTTCACTGCAAAAAATAAACTGTAGTTTTGACAATATAACAGTGGCAGCAGAGGTTCCAGTTTAAAACTGTAAAATGCACACTGCACAGTAATAAACTACAATTTACAATTTCACTGTATATTACTGTAAAGCAGCAATTTTACAGTTTAATACCACAAAATGAGCTGTATTATACTGTAAAAACAACAGAATAATACTGGCAGCTGAGGTTATAGTTTAAAACTATAAAATTTACAGTAATAAACTAAAATTAGCAATTGTATAGTTTATTACTGCAAAGCATCAATTTTAGTTTAGTACTGTAAAATTAGCGATTTTACAGTTTTTTACTGTAAAATTAACAATTTTTACAGTTTGTTACTATAAACTGGTTGCATAGTTTGCTGTATTATACTGTAAAAACAATATTCATTTTTTACAGTGTATATATTTCTTTGTATGTAAGAAACTAAGACCATTTTCTACTTTCGGCACTGTCATGCCTTCTAAAAGTAGGTATAAAATACTCTTTATAGTTCATCATCATTACAATATTGTTTGTAAATGGAGAACATGTTAGGGTGAGTTCTGGTAAGTGCGTCCACGGGGTAAGTGCGTCCACTGGGAATTTTATGAACACTGTCTTGAAATGGCTTCTGCAACACATCGACTATGTTAGATAACTGTCTAATCATAATTTCAATAGGTAGAATTCAGGCCTGGATTCAATAGACGAAACACAATCAGGGATAACTTAAATGTCCTCAAAAAATCTCTTAAGTAAAGATTGAGAAGGTTTTGTTTCAGTTTCTCTTGTAGTCATACCAAGCAATTGAAGTCAAAAAATGCAAGTTGTTTCTTATAAGTAATAGCTACTAATAACATACATGGGGTATTTTGACCAAATACTCTAACTAAAATTTGTTTATATGACGGTACGCACTTTCCCTTTCTTTAAAGTAAGGTGGGGGTAAGTGCGTACCATTATGATGGGGCAAGTGCGTACCACTATCATGAGGCATATGCGTACTATTATGCGGAGCAAGTGCGTACCATTATGATGAGGCAAGTGTGTACCATTACGTGGAAAATCCGACTCTCGTATTTCACCTTTAATTTTGCTTATAATTCTTTTATAAACCGATTATAAATCCGACGTCATTTCCATCAAGTATTTATATTAACATTGAATGCAGCATTAGATTTCAATTTTATTCATTACCTCTGAAACAAATTGGCTTTTAGATATCAGTTAGTAAATTTTTCGTTGAAAATAGCGATCATGAGCTATACTTAATTTAAACCAGAATGACAAATGAAGCAATGAAATTAAGTGAAATACTAAATAAGGAACCTACTGATTCAAAAAACGAAGGTGGAGTAATGAATAAATTATATTTAAGAAAATTAAAGAACACCTTGTGAAAAACTATTTGAATGTACAAGAAAAAAAAAGTACAAGTATCACATCATGATCAATTATTCTCTTTTTTTTTTGCTCTTTATTTTGTGTTTTTTCTTACTGCCGCTGATTCTAATAAGAAAAATATTTTAAAACCGTATTTATTCAAAAAAAAAAAAAAAAAAAAAAAAAACGAATTGTTCACTCAGGTCACCTAACGATTTACCATACAAATAGAATTAAAGAAAATCACAGGGGTACGCACTTACAACAAAGCTATTGGACGCACAGGTCTCATCTTACATTTAAGAAGGGGTAAGTGCGAACCCTGGCTTAAACACAGACTGATTAATATATTTAACCAAAATAAACTATGTAGACTATGAGTGATTGTTACTAAATAAAAACAACTTACATTTGCTCACTTGGTCTTATTAAAAGGACAGAGGAAGAATCACAGGCAGAACTCTCTCAATCTTCAAATCACAGTTGTTCGCAAGACACGTGGAATATCACTGATTGCGTTTTATCCATGCAAGCAAGTGCTGATCTCTAGTATTAGGAATTATCCCAAGGCAACTACCTAACATATTTAATATGTGCCAGAAGTTTTTTACTGCTCATATTCACATAATTTAAGGTGGACGCACTTACCCCGCTAGGTAGGGAAAGTGCGTACCTTAGAATAGGTGTCATAAACCAGGTCACAAAACCTATGCTTATGATTTATGTGACATATTATATGGTTGAAAATCTTAGTAAAGGATCTGGAAAGAAAACTAAAAAAAAATTTTGAGTGTACAAGATTTTTCAACAGAGCAGCATCCCTGAGAACATGAACTTTGCAAAAAAGGGTACGCACTTACCAGAACTCACCCTATATTTCTTTAATGAGAGAACTTTTGTTGAATGGAAGATTCATCCATCAATGTAGCCGGAAGACAAGTGAACAAGAGGCTGGTCAAATATAAATTTCACTAAAAGCATCCCATGCTTCGGAAGTAATTAACGATAGTGTTTCGCATAATACGTGGTAATGAAGAATGTTCTTCATGCATGTAAAAAGATTTCGTTCTAAGAATTGAATCATGTTTTTTCTGATGTATTCATTATATTAGACCAATAACACTTTTTCAGACGTTTGCATGAAAAGAAGAATTCCAGCTCTTAAATTTTTATCATCAAAAAGTATTGGAAGTTTCGTTGAAGTTTATTTATTTGTTTGTTGTATTTGAAGCGCCGATCCATGTTTTTAATAAAGGGAACGATTTTTTTATGTAATGGAATTTTAAAGAACTAATGAAGGAATAAAAACTTGCATTTGAACATTTAGAAAATATAATTTAAAAATGGTTCTTTTTGTTAAGTTTTTCTGAAATATATTATTGCTCGTTTTAAAATTTTTATTCTAACTGCTAAAATATATATGCAGAAACTATTACAGAAATTCTTAAACGTATTAAAGTCATGCTTTAGAATGAGGGTGTTTTTTTGACTCAAAAATACTGCTTTTAGTCACTAATATTGATAAAATACGAAAAAAAAAAAAAAAAACATGAGACCAGAAAATGCTTTCATTTTCTCAACAGTTTATTTTTAATTATTATTTTTCAAATGTCTGACTTCTAAAATGAAGCGAGGTCTCGTATGATGTCACACATGAAGAAAATTTGGTGTAAATCCAGGCTGTCACAACTGCTATTTTAGATTACTCGTAACCCCAGCTCCGCAACAGCGAAAAATCTGACCCAAAATGCCAGCTCGTCTAGAAAGTGGAGGTAAAATGTTATCTAGGGTTGGTTAGGGTAAGTGGGTCTCCTTTTTAGAACAGTTCGTTTTTAAAGCCTTATACAATAGTTTTAAAGCAAAATAGTTTAAACTTGTTGACTTATTTTATCTTGGCCGTTATTAATAAACGCAAGTTCAGCATTATTTCCTAAAAAAAATACTCTAAATATTTTTAACTATCGTATTCTTAAAAAAATTACGTGGGGGACCCTATTTACCCCCCTAGGAAGGGGTAAGTGCCCCCCCCCATTCATTTATATTTAAAGTGAGCAAATCTAAAAAAGGGGTTTGCCGGTTCTACCTGATATAGTATGCAAAACTTTAGTAGGAAATATGTTTTTGTAAATGTATCCATTAACGAGATATCTACTTTCATTTAAATGTGTATGACACAGAAAATTATAAAGCGGAATACACACAAAACAATTATGTCTGTGAAATTCATTTAAAGCGTTAGGCTTATTGTTTGCTTTTACATATATATTGGTGTTGAATAAACATAATAGAGTCGAATAAAATCAGTTTTGGTAAAAAAAAAAGGTTGAAAAAAATGGAAACACCTACTGGCAGCGTCGATTTAAAGTTTGCTGAGGGAGAAACATTGTCATTTCATCCTCGGTTATAATTCTAACATCACTTACATCAAACCAATAAAAAGTGCAGCTGGTTCTATTCCTTCGCTCAAATTTAGCAGAATTTTGTTTCATATTCTAAAATTAGACCTTCATTCCTTTACCTTTTAAACCTTTATGGTTTTCTTTGATACAAGTTTTCCAAATACATAGTTACCAGCTTTTGCAGTTTTTGTAGCCGAACCATCAATTCCTATTTGGTGTACATCATTATCTTTCATTTCATCTTAGAAATAGCTTCATCAGAATTGCTTTTCATTTTTAAATCATCCTTATTATAAGCGGACTCACTTACCCTAATAGGGAAAAACTACGGGGTAAGTGGGATCCCTCCCTTTAAACACTTACTGTAATACTTTGTGTAGAACTTCCTATTACAATGTGTACTTCATGTTAAACTCTACAAGTAAACTTAATGAACATAGAAAAAGTAAGAAACTCTAACCTTAAAACTCTTCTTTGAAAAATGTAGCTTGAACTCGCAAAACAAATTTTCTTGACACAAGTTATATGATCTAAAAAAAATTCCATGATACCCAAATACATGTAAAACCAATCACTGTGATAAAATATAACATGATAAGTATAAAAAAGTATAAATCTATATTCGTATTTCAGTTTTAAAGGGGTGGCCCACTTACCCGAACCAACCCTATACTATTTGAGCAAATAACAAGTAGAATACAGAATCGAATATTTAAAATGCAGCGGCTTTTGCAACTTACTCATGAACAATTTTTGTCACGTCATTTAACTTTAATATTACAACAGTCTCATGCATATTTTTTTTAGCATAAAATTCGAAATATCTAAAACTGTTTTATAAATTGCTGAGTAAGAAATTGCTGCTCGTTAAATTTCTTTACAGAAAAATTCATAGATTCGTTTTTCATCAGCACCATTTGAGCGTATTTGAAAAATCAACTTGCAACTCACAAAATCAAATTTTTGCCAACCCAGTTTCATGTGCTGACAAAGTTTCAATTGAAATAAGTACATCAAAATGGAAATGTTTTAGATCAGGCTGCACTAAAATAAACAAACAATAAAAATAAATAAGGAAAAATATAAACAAATATAAAATGTATAAAATATATAAGTAGATTCGAATAATGCACGAATTTAAGAAAGAGTGTATGTTTACATTCCAAGTAATGAAAGGAAATTTTTTTAACAAATAAACACGCTACACTGCAAAAAATGAACTGTTGTTTTTACAGTATAATTTTGGCAGATGTGGTTCCAATTTAAAACTGTAAAATGCACAGTAATAAACGGTAGAGCTAACATTTTTACAGTTTCTTACTGTAAAGTAAGCAATTTTAGTTTATTGCCGTAAAATTTAGCTATATTATACTGTAAAAACAACAGTATGGTACTGGTAGCAGAGATTCCAGTTTAAAACTGTAAGACGCACAGTAGTGAGCTGTAAAATTAGCAATTTACAGTTTATTACTGCAAAATTGGCAATTTTACAATTTAGTACTGTAAAGTTGGCAATTTTACAGTTTATTATTGTAAAATTAGCAATTTTTACAGTTTATTACTATAAATTTAGCTGTATTATTCTGTAAAAACAACATTTATTTTTTGGTGTTACAAACTATCAAAAAAAAGCCTATATTTCATTTAACTACTGCCAATATGTAAGAAACGGCGTTGACTGCAACGATGTTCCGGCAGCTGCTTTAAGTTTTCAATTTTAGAACTTTGGAGACCTTTCATCAATCATGACTGTCGTAAGTAGTTTTCAACGATGAGAGCAAATTTGCAAGGGAAAATAAAATTCGTTTTTCCCCCCTACTTTCAAAATTTCAGACAGAAATAATTTTTCTCTTTCTTATTATTATTCTAAACATGCAAAATGTGCTTCGTAGGCAGGATTGTAAATAGTTTGAAATTGTTGTGGGGCTAAAATTATATCATCTTGCTGGTGTTACGTATTACACTAAACTGAGATTGATTGGTTTTAGTATTTATACAACTTAAAAAAGCACGAGAACTGGTTTATATATGTTTAAAACATTAAACTTCGTGTAGTAAAGATTGCAAGGAAAAATAAATTTTTTTTTCAACTTTTAAAATTTCCGACAGAAATAATTTGTCCAGTCTTTGTCCAGTAAAGATAGAGTTTTCTTGTTGAAATGGATCAAGAACAAATTTTGAGCTTTTAAAAAGCCTTCTTATTGAATTTCATGACTGAAAAAAAAAAGGGTTTTCTCTTTTTAATAAAACTATGAAAAGACAACCTTTCAAGACAATTGCTTTACTACAAATTGAAATGTATACTGGAAGTGATATTTTGGCTTGTAGAATGCTCTAAAAGTACACCACGAAGATCCTTCGAAATTTTTTCAATTTCATTGTTCAAAATCAGTTGAAATTATTTAAAGAAAATTTATGTGAAAACTTTTCGTAAAAGTTGAACCTATATCTATTACGAGAATGTGTATTTAAATTAAATAACCATTTGGTTGTAAAGTGTGTTCGTGCCTGTAAATACATTAGAAAACTCAAAACGTTCTGAGGGAGAGTATCTTCACATTTACATCTTTTCAGATGCTTAATCATATGATAAATGAAGTACGTATAGGTAAAGGTTTGTCTGCGCCACAATTAAACATTTGGAGATTTGTACGAACTGTAAACGGAATTCCCGTCTGTTTTGGAGCAAGAGATGGTAATATACATAAGAGCCCCTCAGGGGTGCCCACAGGGGGGGATTATGGCGCAAGTTGCGCCATCAATATTTTTTGGGGGGGATTTTTTTAAACTAATTAATTAATTTATTTAAATTATTTATTAATTTTTTAAATCAATTTACTTACTGATTTTTTTGACGTAAATTATTCATTAATTATTTTTTTATTTAAATTATTTCTTTATTATTATTTATTTATTTATTTTTTTTTGTGTGTGTGTGTGCTTGGAATGTTTGGAAGGGGAAAAAAGCGATTCTATTCTGCGCATTATTAGTACTTTAAAAAAATTAATAATGTATAAAAAAATAATAGTTATAATTTAAAAAAATAAATAAAAATATTTTAAAAAGTAAATAAATATTTAAAAAAACAAACAAACAATTAATATTTAAAAAATAATAATAATAATAATAAAATAATAATATTAAAAAAAATAATAATAATATTAAAATAATAATAATAATATTTAAAAAAATAATAATATTTAAAAAAATAATAATAATATTTAAAAAAAATAATAATCTTTAAAAAATAAATAAAATAAAAAAGAAGGATAAAATAAAAAGCACAATAGAGTTGTGAAAAATTTTTGGGGAGGAATTTGCGCCATTGAGCTTGGGGGGGGGGGGGATGGGCACCCCTGGAGCCCCTGGTAGACTCTGATATACAGCATGATTTAGAAAAGCTTTTCATTGAAAAATCAACTGCGGTTTCAACTTTGCACGTGTTTTTCATATAAAAATGCTCTATTTAAAATCTACTATTTAATCATTTAACTAATTAATCGCATTAGAAATAGAAAATTCAGCAGTCGATGGAAACAGTAGCCGTGGCAGATGATGATATGCAGCATGATTAATAATAACTTTTCAATGAAAGCATACTTGCACACCAGGGATGTATACAGGGGAGGTGCAATGGGATGATTGGCCCTCTCTTGAGGGACTCACCACAGGTAATTTTTTAAACATTGAAGATCAAAAAGAAAATTTTCAGATTATCTTTGATCCTAGCAGAAGGGAGGTTTAGGACTTCCCTCAGCCGGGGGGGGGGTCCCCCAAAACATATGAGATCAACATTTGTAAACCAACTTGTGCAGTAAAATACACATGCGCTGTAAAAAATTAATGTTGTTTATACAGTATAATACAGCTAATTTTATAGTAACGAACTGAAAAATGTCTAATTTTACTATAATAAACTATAATATATCTACTTTTACAGTACTAAACAGTAAAATTGCTAATTTTACAGTAACAAACTTCAAAATCGCTAATTTTAGTTTATTACCGAGCATTTTACAGTTTTAAACTTGAACCTCTGCTGCCAGTAATATGCTGTTGTTTTTACAGTATAAAATAGCTAAATTTTACGGCAATAAACTGTATAATTTCTAACTTTACCTTTCAAAACTGTAAAATTGGTAGTTTTACAGTTTATTACTGTGAAATTTAACGGCTTTAAATTGGAACCTCGGTGCTAGCATTATACTGTGAAATAAAGTTCTTTTTTTACAGTGTTATAGAATCAAGCGCCCCTCTCTTCTAACATTTCTAGATCCGCTCTTGCTGCGGATCTAGAAATGTTAGAAGCCGAATTCAAGCCGTAAGTGTAAACTTACGACTTGAATTCGGCACGCGTTTTGCTCAAAACTTCAAGAAGTTCACTTAATTCCCTTTGCCTTTTACTGCCTCAAACATTCTCTTTATTTCTCCTCTAATATTTTTTAACAATAAAGTACTAAAGTGAAAATGCCTACGAATTTGTCAGAAATTCAACGGGAGCAAATGGTCATCATTATTTTATAAGAATGAAAAACTTTTCCCATTTATTTTTGTCTGTGTTGAGAGCTAAAATTTATAAGACAGTTGAAATTTATTTTTTAAAACATTAAACAGAATAAAATATAAGAAGATATCATATTCTTTTAAAAATACTGCAGGCTTTTATAACCAAAAAAGACAACGTTTCTGCTTTATAAATCATTTTTTGATGCATTACGAGCATAAATGTAGCGTTAACATATGATAAGCTGAAATAAATAATACACAATGGAGTTATTACTACGCTGCAGAGTTAAGGTTGTGTAATGTACAAATAATGTCATAAATTCAAAAAAAAAAAAAAAAAAAGAAATATAAAGATGTAAAGAAGAATCTCTAATACTATAAATTTTTATTCAGAAGCTAAACTAGTAAATAGTTTTTTTTTTCTTTTGCCATTTACTTAATGCATTTTGAAGTTCTCAATTTCTACTTCTATACCACAAAGGACTTTTTAGGCAGTAGATTTTTTCATTTAAACAGGACATTTCAGAAAGGAATTATTTCAAGTAAAGTTATTTAGAGTTATGTTTGAAATGTTGAAGGTATCATACACTGCAAAAAATGGGCTGTTGTTTTTACAGTATACTACTGGCAGCCGGGGTTCCAATTTAAAACTGTAAAATACACAGTAATAAACGGTAAAACTTGCAGTTTTAGTTTCTTGCTGGAAAGTTAAAAATTTTGCAGTTTGTTGCCGTACAATTCAGCTGTATTATACTGTAAAAACAACAGTATAATACTGGCAGCAGATGTTTCAGTTAAAAAAACTCTATATAGATAGATAGTCGATAGATATAGTCGTGCTAACTGTTATATCTCAAATATTGAAGTTTTGTGACACAAAAACATCATGAAAACGAAATTGTGCGACACTAAAATCAAACTCCATTAAAAAAACAATAAGACGTAAATAAAATGCATGGCTGGTTATCCTATTCCAGTGTGGTTAATTTATCAAAAGTCTTCGTAACTAAAATATGTTTTCCCGCTTGATAATTTTTCATTCATTTAACAATTTTTCTTTTGTGTTATATTCTAAAAGAAAGAAGTTTTTTCTTTCAAAAGCATTCAGCCACCTTTTGAAGATTCAAAAGATAAATTTATTTTTCGATATTTTAATATTATATTTACTTAGTCCTTATTTACAAACTCAAAAAAAAAAAAAAAAAAAAAAGCCGTTTGTTTTATCGGTATTTTCCTCATTTGTTGCAAAAAAAAAAAAAAGGAAATTCTGAGTTTGTTTTATTTATTACTTTATTATTTCTTAACATAAAGTAGCCAAGGAAATGCTTTAAGAATTTTAATAGCTCTTAGCGGTTTACTTTCGTGCACTTTGATTTTGAGTGCACAGCAGATCAGTGCAATTAAAATAACAAAAATAAAGCACACGTATTATGACTAGACTTCTAAAACATCTGCTTCTGAAATTTATTTAAAAATTTGCTTGTAACAAAAATATTGTTATTAAAATTAAAAGAATTTAATAATATAGCTTTTTCATTGAATATTTTCGTCCGTAATAGTTATGTTACCATTTGAAACAAACAGAATAAACTTCCCAGTGAAAAATTAGTTTATGTATATAATGTAAAATACAGGTCTTAATTGACACTATTCAAAACATATGCAGTATTGCTTGCGGTTCCTGAAATGTAACGTAATGACGTAACATTTTAATGCGAAATGGAGTATGACTGAAAACACAGGATGTTTCTTCAACATTAATTAAAATCCATATGCAATGCTTTACACTTGGAGTGGAAGGCAAAAATTTTAAAAGGTTAGTGGCTAGTGGAATTTAGAAATTATCAGTCATCATGAATCAGATATCACATTGCCACCGCCTAACCCTTTAAATCAGAGCTTTGGAATCAGAACTATCATTCAGAGAAAAAAAAAAACGTTCCTTATTAACCCGAAACCGTTCTTTCAGTTTTCCTGCAAATTTGTGCCCTTTTAGGTTATTTTATATGCTTTTACATCAACAAAAATGTCTAGGTAAAGTTTTTAATTTGAAACGCTTTAGAAAATCCCGCAATAATTGCAAGTTTTTCTTTGATAATAGCTAAAAATCATGAAATTTTTAAACAACTTTATAGCGCTGAAAAATACTTGTGAAAGTAAGAAACAATAATGAATGAACAAAGAAAGTCATCGTTGTTCGAAAGAAAAGAACTCAAGACAAAACAAAGAAAAAAAAAAGAAGACCCGAGACTAAGGAAATAGAAAAGCAGAGGAATGAAATGTAAGAGATCTCAGTTTTCCATAAGAGTGGCTTTCCATCTTCCGTCTTTACACTTTGCTCCTCTCGAGTGCATTTCAGCTCTTCCAGAAGTTTGGTGGAAGCTCATTCTTTTTCCTTTTTTCCATTTGAAGTTGGTGCAATCTACCGAGGAAACTCTTGAACTGATTTGTTTCAACTTCAGTCTTCAATTCAACGTTCTATTCTTTTCCATCTTGGATTTCTTTGCTTTGGTCCTTTTCTCTGTTTTCAGGTTGCTTATCAAGCGTATAATATCTAATCACCTTTCAAGTGATTTGGATGTTTTTTTCTTTGTGATATCATCATAATAACAACACCTGGGTTTGTCGTGCTTTTTTTCTGAAGAATTATAAGTCAAGCTTTTATTGCTGTGCATAATATTTTATTCTTCGCTAGATTTTATTTGTTCATTTGTTTTGATAGACTAAGAATTAGAAAAGCAAGAGATTTCATACAAAAGAGACAGTTGATATATTTTTTGTATCCGTTTGTTTTAGATTGCGTTCGAGATAGCTAATACCTATATTGTTTTCATGCTTGGATATATTTAATTTATTCATTGAAAGACTTGAAGGATAAGCAATTTCGGACAATAAGAGACTTAGTCGCTAGTTTTATTTGTAGTATTGAATTCTAGATTCTAGATCATGTTAAAGATAACCAGAATTAATATTGTTTGAAAATTACTATTTGTTTGAAGTTGCTCAAAGTAAATTTCTAAGAATAGCTTAAAAATTTAGATACTAAAAATTGAAACAGAATTGAATCAGGTAATTTATAGTTCATGTTTTTAGCCAGCATGACAATGGTATTTAACGATGGTAAGAAAACGTTATAGCACTTTTTAAATTGATATTTGATGACTGTTAACTATTTTTTTTTTGTGAGCTATTTTTTGTGCGGTTTATAAAAATAACTTAGACAGGAGTTATTTGTTCCACTTTTTTACAAAAAACAGAATCATTTTTTAAAATATGCATCATTTCCATATTCAGTTATGACCGTTTATTTAAAAAACCTCTAAGTCAATCTTCATTTAAAGTATTACCTTTTCTCCTAGGGTCTAAAGTGCTACTAAACTAAAACAAATACTTTCGCAGAAATTTTCAAGTTTAAAATTTTCTTTCCTATTTGTTGCCTACGTATATTGGATTATAAAAGCGTCTATCTTCGTCTTAAGATCTTATAAAAACTCTTTTTTTGACACAGACTGCTAAAAATATTTTCAAAATCATATTAAGAAATTCATGCCTTTAGTTTCGATGAAAAGTTAAGTTACTAGAGAAAAATACCATCACAGTAAAAAGTGCTGATCTAATAAATTATATTACTTATCGTTTCATAAAATTCGAAACATTTTATGGGAAACTAGTTCCCTTTTTGTAATTTTTTTAAAAACAATATAACTCATTATCTTTGATGCGTATATTTAGCTCAGAGGTCGTGCTATGACTCAGTAAATCTAGCCTATGCCATTAGATGCAGAATGTTATACATATTAGTAATTTGCATAATGTGTACTAATATACTATTGAAATGCTTTGCGCCGTTAAAATTTTTTAAATTCTGGTATTCTCTGCTTGCTCGAGCAGTGGAGTAATAATTTTGCTATAATGAGATATTTTAATACTGTATTTCAACTTAGTTAATGAGTTTTTTAAGTTATTCATTATTGTATTTTAATACGTCGCTGAATATAATCCAAATGTTTGATTATTCTCTTCATTCCTATTTGCCAGTTCAAGCATGAAGCGTTCCTAAGAATTGTTGAGAGGACATGAAGCTTTTAGTGGGATATGTCAAGAGTCGTCTCTACCAACTATGGCACTGGGTGTTGAACTGAAGTAAAAAACTATTGTATACTTAATTAATATATTCATAAACCTTCAAGTAGAATTAAACCCAAGCATCCATATCGCAGAAATTATATTGCATCAATCATAATAGATAAATAGTAAAAACAATTGTTAAATTAAGATTAGGGCATAAACAATTACTCGTTTGAAGGTCACGGATTTTTGTCATTGAGATTATGATTTGGTTTTACTGACCATCACAACCTCAAAAGAGATCAAATCACTGTAACTCACTATTATAACGAAGTTCTCCATTTTTATTTTCAGTTCCTTTTTAGGGACGACAAAACACCACCATACCTCTTGTATACTGTCAAAGAGCTGTCGGAGAGTGAGAGTCCTCAAAGCATAGATTGCTTAACAAGGTCTTAGGACATCAATCTCATAGATTACACTGCAAAAAAAAAAACTTGTTTTTACAGTATAAAACTGGCAGCAGTGGTTCCAGTTTAAAACTTTAAAATGCACAGTAATAAACTGTAAAATTAGCAATTTTCCAGTTTTTTACTGTAAAACAGCAATTTTACAGTTTATAAGCACAATTTTACAGTTCATTACCACATAAAGAGCTGTAGAAATAACAGCATAATACTGGCAGCCTAGGTTCCAGTTTAAAACTGTAAAATGCACAGTAATAAAACTGTAAAAATTGCAATTTTACAGTTTATTACTGTAAAGCAGCAATTTTACAGCTTACTAGTGTAAAGTTAGAAATTTTACAGTTTATTTCTATAAAATTAGCAATTTTTACAGTTTGTTACTACAAAATTAGTTGTATAATACTGTAAAAACAAAATATTTTTACAGTGTATTTATGGAACTTTCTAGGGATACGCTTGGCAGCAGATAATTTACTTAAAAGCAACGAATATGCGGTATTATGAGATTTGCTTTGCAAGAGAAATAGGCAATCATCCTCAACAACTCCTCGACAACATTAATAATCAGCATTAGCACAGAGGATGTAAAACTTGCACAGCAGTCTATCTTCTACAAAAGGCTGTTCTGCGAAGGATGTTCGAGTTAAATACCTCGACATGAATACTTCCAGTTTTCGTCATATTGTGCTGTATGGAACTTCGTCGATAAAGTTTGTTTTTACCCTCTTGATTTCGTTTTTAAGAAGTGTTGCTTACTTCACCCATGTTCTTACGTCTTGGGGCTCTGATGATATTATTTTAATTGATCTAGAAAGCTTTTGTTCTAAGTTGAGCAAAATGTGTATGTAACAAAACTATGGAATAATGTATTGCATGATAATATTTGTAGCAGGACCTGTGTAGATAAGGAGCATTTTAATATCTACGTTTGTGGGTGGAAAGCAAAATCAAGTTTTTATTTCTGAAACGAATTTTCAATGAATGAAACGCATTAAAAAAAAAAAAAAAAAAAAAAAAACCACACACACACACACACACACACAAAAGGACAAAAGTTAAAAAAAAAAGTATCTTTATTTTCGGTAAAAAATAAAAGTAGATCATTTGGTTTTATGGTTAGTAAAAACTGAAGTACGGAAGAAAGAACTCTCATTTCTTCTTAAAAGTGTCGTTACATGAGAATCCGAGAATCGTGTGTTAGAGGAAAAAAAAAGATGTTAGTTTCCAGACAGAAACCTTTCCTTATTCTGCTTCGCACTTCATTTCACTTGAATCATGTTATTTGGATGCTATCACGTAAAAGAATATCGAAAATTCCTCTGGTTTCTTCCTGCTTCAGAAAAAAATTGCTTTCTGCAGACATAACAGCGCCATTTGGTTTGCAGTCAGAATGCAATATCCCCCACACTCAATATAAGTTTTCTTTTTAAAATTTTCCGTTGATTGTATTACACTGTAAAAAATGGTTGTTGATTTTACACTAAAATACTGCTGTTATCTACAGTTTTATTCTATTTCATCAAATAACAGAGCGAAAATGTTATCTGCTTTAACCCGCGACTGCGCAGTATACTCGATTCGGTGCTGCACTGCAAAAAAATCCCGTAAATTTTACAGAAGAATAGTGGCAGCTGAGGTTCCATTTCCAAAC
>JAXGGA010022338.1:0-15138 GCA_038373865.1 Uloborus plumipes | reverse complement strand
CTTTTCAATGGTTTCCCATGGTTCCTTCCTAACTCACTGGTTTTCGAAAGCTTTTTCTGATTCAATCCCAGGAATATTATTTTAAGTTAGCATGGAATTCTTTGAATCTTCTACTATAATTGCGACAGTTGCGACGTGATAAATCCGTCACTGGTCAGGAGTTCTTAATTTCTTTGATCAGTGGAACCTTTTTTGGTGCCAAATTTTTTTTAGTGATTCTCCCTGATTTTACTTAAATAGTATAATTTGAATACAAATCCTGAAAATGGTTTACTTACAACAAAAACGAAAGGCATTTTAAATTGTATTCATTGTCTTTAAAAAGTAAATTCAAAAGCTAATACAAAATTCCTTAAACTAACTTTATGCGACTTAATGGGTCTCGATGTATCTTTTAATGTGTTTGAAGTACATGACTTTAAAGAAAGTAACGATTTTAGTTTATCTATAAAATATTCATTTGCATTTATTTTTACTTTTTAAAACCTCCTTTAAAAATACAATCTTTTACAGAAATTAAATTGTATTAAAATATTGGAGCTTTAATTATACAAGTAATGGTCACTTGAAGAACTCCTGATAAATTGGAGGGGGGGGGGGGGTCAGGAAACCAGCGTACCCCGAGAAATCCACGTTTAAGGCCTTTGCACCAGAGAATAACGCATCAAGAAGCTAGCAGTTAAAATTCCAAATCTCATGCAAACAGCTTTATATTCACTCTGACAGATTCATGCAAAAACAAAACAACCCAACTCGGCTTTTCTCTTACAGAAAATTTTATTTCAAATCAATCTTATCCTTGATCTCTCTCCTAAAGTTTTGGAGCAGAAAAACATACAATTCGCGAATTTTTTCGTGCTCGAATTATTTCCAGACGCTCTCAGCAGAAATATGCTCCGAAAATTGGAGATTTTTTGCGAAAAGGTTTGAATGAATTTATTCTGGGATGGTGATCGATTACAATCCAGACGGATTCGTTGACAAAAGATAGAAATCTCTATAAATAGAAACGCTAAAAAAGTTTTTTTCCGTACTGTTCGAAAAACGTAACTTAATTCTGAAGATAAATAATCTTTAAATTAGTTTTAAAAAACTAAAAAATACGCTTTTATATGCACTTATAATGCATCAACATATAATATAGTAATCTATATGCATAAATGACTACTTTTTGTATGCATATCCGGGGTAATCTTCCAAACCACTGAACCGATTTTAACCATTTTTTCACCGTAGATAGCTACAGTAACAGGGAGCAGGATAAGCTATAACTTATTTCTAAAAAGCTTAGTTTAAAAAAGTTATTATGGAAAATAGTAAATTTCACGTAATTTCCCCATTAAATGATTAAATTTTCAACCATTGTTGCAAAATTTGGTTGCCTTGCAACAACAATATTAATAGTAATCGTGATGAAAATTTGGAACCAAGGCTTCTCTGGAGTAAGTATGAAATTTACTGCTTTCTTAGGATTTTTATATTCATCTATGCCAATAATCGATACCGGGTGAAATAAAAAGATAATTGATTTTGACAACAGTTAGAAAATAGAAAGTTATTTCTTGGAAAATCATAATACGGATAAAATAAATAACGCATTTACGTTTGATTTCACGTTTTCCTTCACACCCAGTTTATCTACCGCATGATCACAAAAAATAGCTTTGAGAAATATGATTCTACTGGACTAAGTTGATAGTCATACATTTATTTTCTTGGATTTGGCATGTTGCATTTAAATCCGTGCGACGCCGGGCACATCAACTAGTATAACTTATATAATATAATGTAGCCTTTAGTATTAATAATAGTAGGCTCATTCCACGTCAAATCACCTAATTTTAAAGATGGGCCGTGCCGTCATGTCTCGGATTTTGTTCAATATTTTTTACGTATAGATATCTATGAGATAAACTCAAAGTTTTTTTTTTAGATTTCTTGAATAAAAATTTAGGGTTGTAGAATTTTTTGAAATTTTGATTTTTTCAGAATTTTTGTTTTTTATTTTTTGTATGCATTTTGAAAAAGCTCTATAACTTCCTTATTTTTTATTCAATTAAGCCAGTTTACGTATCATTTTAAAGCTAATTATTTTTTCTTTCAATATTACTGACAAAAATGAGATTGTGAAAAATAGAATTTTGCCAATGGTCCTCTGAAGTCAGATTTTGTGTTTTTTCAATTAGTATGTTCAATAGGTCATATCTCCAGAGTACCAACTAAGAACTGCACAATTTTTTTCCAGTAATGACAACATCATATACTTTTTATGTATAAAAAATTAGGAGGGTGTTTTTTGTTGGTTTGGAATAAAAAATCAAGTGTGTTTTTTCAGTTGGTATGATCAATAGGTCATATCTCCAGACTACTAACTAAGAACTGCATGATATTTTTTTTAATGTTATGACAACATCACGCCCTTTTAATGTATAAAAAATTAGGAGGGTGCTTTTTGCACTGTTAGAATAAAAAAATCAAACGTGGTTTTTCAGTTGGTATGATCAATAGGTTCTATCTCCGGACTACCAGCTAACAACTGCGCCATTTTTTTCCCATAATGAAAACATCATGATGTTTTTATGATCAAGAAATTAGAAGGAAGTTTTTTTGTTATTTTGAAATAAAAATATAAGATTTAAAAAAAAAAAAAAAACTTACTTTAAAATCAACTTTTGAAACTTAAATTTGAGATTCACTCAGCATCACACATCACAAGCGGATGAAAATGTATCCTATTTATTACATTCAAATACTTGATGGTAGTTTTATATTGCTCTATTGCTTGCATGCTTTGGTAGTGAAAAGTCACTGCATAATTATTCTACTCTTCAATAATTATTTGCTAGCCACTCCATCAACCGATAGGAATTACGATAAATACTTTCATTCATAGTTTGACAAAAAAAGACTCGCAAGCTCTTGGTGGTTGGAAAAATTTTATATTTGGTTTCCATTATTCTGAAATCTACGTAACATTTTATGATTTGTTATCAAATGAAAGCATAAAAATTTCATGAATAACAATCTTTATTTCTACGATGTTCCGACAGTGGCAACAAAAGGTTTTTCAAACACAGAAACCTTCTTCACTAATATACTCTTCGTGTCTAATGGCTTGAAGAAGTGATTCTCTCTGCTGCCTACTATTCTTAAGGCTCTTTCATATCTTTGCTTTAAAAAATCTTCAGTTGCAACCACTTCCACTGCAGTAACGAAAAACATCTGCATCCCCTTTATGTTTTGAGAGGCAAATTGAAATAGATCATGTGCATTTAAAATCTGTCCTTCGACAGTTCTTTGAAAACTTGCTCTTATCGCAAGCCGTTTTATTGTGCCCCCTACTCCATCGCATGCATTCTTTCCATGACTTGTGGTAAAGAAATGCCATTCAGCTGCCATGTCATGGTCTTCCTTGTGATAGCATAGTTTTTTTTTTTAATTTTACAAAGTTTTTAAACTTTTCGAAAACTTGATTTTTAAAGAAATTTGTTTCAAAAATTCATGTTTTTTTTTTAAATTTCAGAACAACAAAAAACACCCTTCTAATATCTTGATCATAAAAACACTATGATGTTTTCATTATAGAAAGAAATGGCGCAGTTGTTAACTGGTACTCCGGAGATATGACCTATTGAACATACCAATTGAAAAAACACAAAATCTGACTTCAGACAACCATTGGAAAAATTCTATTTTTCACAATATCATTTTCGTCACTAATATTGAAGGAGAAAATAATTAGTTTTAAAATGATAAACGTAAACTGGCTTAGTTGAATGAAAAATTAGGAAGTTATAGAGCTTTTTCAAAATGCATACAAAAAATAAAAAAGCAAAAATTCTGAAAAAATCAAAATTTCAAAAAATTCTACAACCCTAAATTTTTATTCAAAAAATCTAAAAAAATTAATTTGAGTTTATCTCATAGGCATCTATCCGTAAAAAAATATTGAAAAAAATCCGAGACATGACGGCACGTAGCCTTAGGCGATTTGACGTGGAATGACCAGTACTAAATATATTACAGTGAACTCTCACTTATACACCGCCTCATTTATACGCCTTTATCACTTTTACGACGATTTTGAATGGTCCCAGCACATTCCATAGCAAAATAATGATAGTATCATTCGTTTATGCGTCGCTCTAAAGATACATATTCCACTTATGCGTCGAATTTTCCTTAAAATGTAAAACATTTAATTATTTTATTTAAAAAATAAGCGTGTTTCTTCACTTTCTTCTTTAATCTTTCACCTGATTTGCTCACGGAAGGCATTTTTTCCTCATGAACTAGAGTTTCGAGAGGGACAATTATCTATTATGGATCGTTTTAAAAGGAACAGTTTGTACTTAGGTTTGCTAAAATTTGTGTTTTCTCTTTATCATTGTAGTTACGTTACAGTAATTGCCAAACCATAGTAATATGTCTTTTATCTATAGAAACAATCATATTAATTCTCTCATTAGAACCTATGTTGCGTTTTAGTCTTTAAAATAGGCTTGTTCACTTATACGTCTCTCTCACTTATGCGCCCTTTTCTGTTGGTCTCTTGGGCCGGGGCATAAGTGAGAGTTCACTGTACTTTTATACTTGCAAAGAACGTGAATTTTATCTTTTATTCAGAGTTACATACAAACAACTGAAACACTTGAACCGTTACCGTCGAAACTTCGATGGTAACGCTTGAACACATCAACGTGTAATAATATAGTTCAGCCTTTAGTATTAATAATAGTATTAAATATATTACTTTTATCTTTGTAAAGAACGTGAATTTTATCTTTTATTCAGAGTTACATACATACTAACAAATACACAAGTGAAACTAATAAAAGCGTATTAAAAAAGCGGGGAAAAGAATCAATGAACTAAACAAATGAAGACAATAATTTTTTCAAGAAGCTTTTGGAAAAAAAAAAAATCAGAATTTATGCCTCGTTTTTATGTTTTCCTTTTTCTAGGATTCCACATATTGAAAGTGGGAGTATATCTTTGTAGATGAAAACAGCAGATTTGCAAAATGAAGTCTAAAGCTGAAAGTTACTTCAGCTGAGGTTTAACCTAGTAGCTGTAAAAGTCTAAATACTGTCGAATGGTAATGACATAAAGCACTAGGGACAAGTTATAGCTATTCAAAGAAACATATTAATGTACGCAATTAAGAAAAAAAGGAACTTGCTTTCAAATTAGGATTATTAAAACATTATAAAAAGCAATTTTAGAGCTAAATCTCAGTTTTATTTTTCTACTATCTAGGTTGACCACTAAGACAGAAACTCTAATTAGGGACAGTGGATGGTAATGACATTTTAGTACCTCTATTCGCCACCACATAAATAAGTTGTTCCTTACACTTGTTCATTAGAAGGTGACAGATAAATAATAATAACAAAAAGGAATAATCGAAAACACTTTTCTAAGGTTACTGTGAGCCTGGGACAAGAAATTGCACTTTTCTAGAGAGTTGTCCATACATATATTTATCCACGCACACAAACATTAAATGAAAATGTATCAAAATTTCAATTTAAACATTTCCACTAATTAATTTTATTGATATTTCTCTGTGTTTGCATTATTTACAGTTATAGTGAGAAAAGTAGCACATAATACATTTTTGTACATTGAAATTAAATTATTTTACAACTTGCATAGTCAAAATTAGTGCGTTCATGTGAGATATTGAGCATAAAAAATGTTTACACGAAAAAAAAAAAAAACATTGGAATGTAAACGTTATTAAATTTCTGAATACATTATTTGGTGCAAAGAAGTTCAAAATGTCCACTTTTCCTCAAACCTTCGTTAAAAAAATTTTTTCCGCAAATTTTCCATTTTTTTGCCCGACTGTTCCCATCTCTATCGATATAATATCATGGGATAAAATTAGTGTGTGTGGTGGGGGGGGGGGGGGGCACTTAAAAAATACATCTTCCATTTTAAAGTTGCGCAGTTATTAATTTTGTTTGTTTACATCACAGGGCTCAAAATTACCCTACGTGGTAGGATAACTTTGTTCCATGGTAATAATTCATTTTAAATGATTACCCTAGTTGTTATTTCTGAATATTGTGGAAGTATTATAGTCAATACTTCAAAAGTTTTTCTTATATTAAAAACCCCAGATGAAATAATACTATTTAATCAAGTACATAAAGATTAAAATGTACCCTGAAATAAGTTTTTTCAACTTTAGGAAAATAGAGAGTAAAATATGAGTAAAACAATTTTTTAATCCTACACTGTAAAAAATGAATGTTGTTTTCACAGTATAATACAGATAACTTTATAGTAATAAACTGTAAAAATTGCTAATTTTACAGTAATAAACACAAATTGCTCATTTTACAGTACTAAACTGTGAAAAAGCTAATTTTAACTGATTTTAACTAATTTAAACTATAAAATAGCTAATTTTACAGTAATAAACTGTAAAATTAATAATTTTAGCTTATTACTGTGCATTTTACAGTTTTAAACTGGAACCTCTGCTGCCAGTATTATACTGTTGTTTTTACAGTATAATACAGCTAAATTTTAAGGCAATAAACTGTAAAATTTCTAACTTTACAGTAAGAAACTGCAAAATTGCTAGTTTTACAGTTTATTTCTCTGCATTTTGCACTATTAAATTGGAACCTCGGCTGCCAATATCATACTGTAATAACAACAGTTCATTTTTTGGCAGTGTAGGATTAATTTTACAAGCAAAAGCATAAATCACTTACTGTTGTTGCTATTTTGTGTTTCAGATTTTACTGTTGTGAATGTAACTGTCCTGTTGCTTACCCTCTCCTCACCGGACGAATCCAGCTTAGTAAGTATCGGTTTGATTTTTCTTTTAATCGACAGTTTAACTTTTAGCTCTCCTAGAAACCAGTCAAATACTAATACAACTCACTGAGTTTAATCACAACTTTTGAATAGTTAGATTTGTAATACCGACAAATTTAAAATGCAATGAAATATCTTTTGAGGAGCACTGTAAAATATAGATGTTGGTCTTACAGTATAATACAGCTAATTTTATAACAAACTGTCAAAATTGCTAGTTTTACACTAATAAACTGTAAAAATGCCGCTTTACGATAATGAACTGTAAATTGTTAATTTTACTGTTTATTGCTGCGCATTTTACAGTTTTAAACTGGAATATACTATTGCTTTTACAGTATAATACAGGTAATTTTGTGGTAACAAACTGTAAAATTGCTGCTTTACAGTTATAAGATGTAAAATTGCTAATTTTACAGATACAGATACAGATCGTGAGAAAATAATTGCGTTAGAGCTATGCTCTTTTTCGCTGTTTGGGTAAGAGAGAGAACATGATTGAGCTGACATGAAACAAATGGAAGGACTGGGTAAAATGTAAGTGCAAAATTACAATAGAAAAACAAAAAGTGTAGGAAAAGGCAGAGCGAGGGATCTGCCCCACGCTCTGTACTCACTTCGCGCCGGAAGTGGGCGAGGAAGAGACCTAATGTTAGGGCCAATCCTAACATGGTGGTGGAAGGTGCGATGAACTTGATCATGAATTAGTGGGTTAGGGTGGTTCTCAAGCTTGGTGAAAAAGTTTGTGGAAGTATCGACGATGTAGGAGGTAATAACTTGAAGGTTAGCATCGTTGTGAAGAGTTTTGTTGGAAACATACCAAGGGGCATTGAAGATTTTTCTGAGAGTTTGGTTTTGGAGGACTTGTATGTTCCTCATATTAGACTTGGCTGCCTGTCCCCATACAGGGACGCTATATAGGAGTGCAGGGCGAATCACAGTTTTATACAACAATAGTTTGCTTTTAGTACTAAGATGTCTGCTATATAGTAAGGACAGAACATAACCTAGTTTAATTTTTGCTTTCTTTACCACATCAGTGATATGAGTATTAAATGTCAGCTTGCAGTCTAAGTGGACTTCTAAGTATTTTACACTTCTAGAGTAATTAATTTCAACATTATTTAGTATGACGCGAGGGGGGTAAGTGATGTTCCCTCTGGAAAAACAGATTGCTTGTGTTTTGGAAGGATTGATTGCGATGCGCCATTTGTTGAGATATTCGGAGATAATATTTACATAGTCTTGTAGATATTTATGTGCGAATCTTCTATTATATTCGCCCACCAGAATACTTGTGTCGTCGGCGAATAGACATGTAAGATGTTTGGGGTGGGTGGGAAAATCATGTGTATAGATGTTGTACAAGGTAGGAGAAATTGAGGACCCCTGAGGGACCCCAGCATTAATATTATGTTTTCTTGATAGATGCTCTTGCAACTTGCTTTGGAAAGTGCGTTTGTGGAGAAAGTGATGAATTATTTTGATCATATAGTTGGGGAATTTAAGTTCAATGAGTTTATAAATAAGGCCTTCGTGCCAAACTCTGTCAAAGGCCTTACCAATGTCAAAGAAAATACCTAAGGTTAACTTTTTGGCATTCATATTATCTGTGATGAAATTGACCATCCGCACCAATTGGTGGGTGGTCGAATGTTTGTCTTTGAACCCAAATTGTATGTTAGGTAGTATTTGGTTCACTTCATTTTTTTTTTTTTGATGAGCTTAAGAATTACTTTTTCTAGCACCTTAGAAAGTGAGCTCAGAAGGCTGATGGGCCAATAGTTTTGAGGAGAGGTGAAGACGGTGTTTGGCTTGGGAATAGGTATGACGAGGGCATTTTTCCAACATTTGGGAAAGTAGCCAAAAGCCAGTACCTTGTTAATTTTAATGAAGTTTGTAATTGCATTGAGTGGGAGGTGTTTCAGGAAAATATTTTTGATGTTATCTTCACCAGAAGCTTTTCTAGTTTGGAGTTTATTAATGACTAGCGGTACCCGCACGGCTTTGCCCGTGGTATAAAATTAAAAGTTCATTTGTAAAAAAATGATATAGCAGAAAAAAATACTCTATTTTAGTTATAATTCAACTATAATTCCTTCAAAGTATGATATAAACATTTGGTATGGACCCTACACTACTTCCTTTTACGTGTAAATTTCTTAGTAGATGCCTTAAGTGCTAAAATAGTGCTTGAAGTGAGTAAGATAACAATTCAAACATTTGCATCCTTAGTTTGCCACGAAACAATGCAAAAAAATGTTTTACAATGATTAATCTCCTAAATATCGCCGATTTTAACATCATTCAGTAGATTTTTCGCAAAATATCGCCAATAGCGCCAAATTGAACCCAAAAAAAAATTTTTTTTCGCTAAATTTATTGCCAACTTGGCGTCAAACACTTGGTGACCAAAAGCTTGGCGAGATATCGCCAAGTGGTCGCGCCAATTCATATCACTTTGGTCTGCATTGAAAGCCCTGATTACCCCATAAAAGGGGTAAATCACCCCCTTGGGGACATTCGAATGCAACCCCAAAGATAGGTGCACAAAAATAAGCCAAAAGAAAAAATAAGAAAAATTTTGTTGCTCACAGAAACTAACAGAAATCTTACCAAAGTTTAAAAGAAGAAGAAAGTTTTCTTTCCTAACTTCAAAAACAAAATAATACATTTTCCGAAATGACATACTTTAGAAAGAACGTTGCAATATCGCAATAAGATAGAAGTAAATATACTGAAATAGAATTGAATGCCAAATTGTAAAAAAGTCGCCAAAAAATTAATTTTTAATATTGTCTTTCATTATTTATTAAATGCAATTATTGCTGCAAATTACAGTCCAACAATAAATAATCACATTGCAAAAGTATATTTGGAGCAATTTTTTCTTTTAAACTCAACTGATCCTAAAAATTTTAAGTATTAGTCATAGAAATTTCGTGCATTATTCTTCACAATGATAATGAAAACAATAAACATCGACAAAGATCAACCAGCAAACGATAAATTAAAAGCTAAATTCGTTCACTCAAGCTATTTGCTGCAATTTGTATTGAAATAAATTAATAATGAAGTAAAATATGTTTTGCAGACGATAAATTTAGAATGGTATCCTGTATTTTAAGGAAAGGACTCGATTTCTCATTTGATTGACAGGTGCCATCTTATCACGGTTTTTAATATTTCATTTGACTAATTTTAATAAGGCTTGGAGTTTGGATTGTTACAAAAACAAATACATTTTTAAAATTATTAAGGGAAAAAGAACGAAATAAAAACGTAACCATGGTAACAACATGAAAAGTTGATTTCCGTTGATAAAATAATTCATTTCATCTCTATTTTCAAACAAATTTTATTCGCGAGCAAAGCCATTTTAGAATCGTTTGGCTTGCTTTACTGAAGGTAAGCCTTGAATTTCGGGATTCTAAAAACAATTGTTACAGCTCTCCTGATGATCGTAGAAACTTCGAAAAAACGTCATTTTGTGCAGAAAATTTCAAGCTTTCGAATGACATAAGACTTGAAAATGTGTATGGAATATTTCTTCCCTATTTTATCGAATTTCCTCTAAGAATTCGAATGGAAAAAGAACGAAATGGAATGTTCGAAAAATCGCTTCGAGGTGCAAAACTACATGCTACAAACTAATTTTGTGCCAAGTGGCATGAAAATCGACCGAACGGTTTTGGCGCTACGCGCGTGACAGACAGACAGAAAGAAAGAAAGAAAGAAAGAAGGACAGACAGAACCACCTTCAGCTTTATTATTAGTAGAGATAGAGATAGAGAAGAGATAGAGAAGAGATTTCCATTATTTCAATTGGAGCAATAATCGGGGGAGGAGAAGCAGGGGGATTTCTATAAAAATTATTAACGGTGTGGTTAACATTGGAGATAGTTTCCTCATCATAAAATTGCTAATTTTAATTTATTGCTGTGTATTTTATAGTTTTGAACTGGAACCTCTGCTGCCAGTATTATACTGTAAAAACAACTTTATTTTTTGCAGTGTGTCTAATCAACGCCTCCTAAATACTAAATGCCTATAACATTTGCTTCGCTACCGTCGAGATGGGTTCAACTTTAAACGCCACCTTGCGGCAATCCGATAATGTCGTTATTTTTTGATTGGTTAATTTTTAAAGTTAAATTCAGAAATAAACCAATCGTTCATTTTTTGAAGAACTCCAATAGATGACAGTGTATCGTGAACCAAGGGAATTTTGCAGCTATTGGCGATGAATTCAAACAATATTCGAAATAAATTTTTTGATAAGTTGATTTTTAAATTTGAATTTAGAAATGAACCAATCATTAATTTCTCTTTCTCGAAGAACTGTGGTAGATGGCAGTGTATCGTGAACCAAGGATGAAATTTTGCTCTGTGCTAAAAACCAGAAAGTTACAGGCATTTAGTATTTAGGAGGCGTTGGTCTAATACTGATAGTTTTGCCTGTGGATAATTAAACTAAGGCCCCTATACAGACGAGCCGACGCATCAAGCTTAAGTTTGACCACTTTGGATCCAGCGCGTGTTTGAGGATTATATTTTCTGGCGAGTTATCGCTTTTTGATAACTCTTCACGCATATTTAACAAAGCTTGGCAATGTCCCGAGACTTTGCTCTGGTAACCCTAGCTCCGCAACAATGAATAAAATAATTTTGGAAAAAAATAGAACTGACTTCAGTTAGAAATTGCTCTAAAAAGTAAAAAATAATTTTTTTCTTTGAGCACCAGCGAAACTACTTTTAAACGTAAGTTTTGAAGTCGGTGTAAAAACAATGTATAGAATCATACGCAACTGCAATTCAAATATATAAATTTTAATGGATCCAGGTTCTTTAAGAGCATTCGCATACATTTCATTCATTAGCACACATTCGTGTAATGGTACAAATATTCTGCTTTTAATTTTCAATGGTTTCTCTGAAAAATGTTGGCAAAATATGGTTAAATATCATTTCACCTATCGTTTTTGCACCGACTTCAAAACTTATGTTTAAAAGTAGTTTCGATGGTGTTCAAAGAAAAAAGATATTTTTTACTTTTTAGAGCAATTTCCAACTGAAGTCGGTTCTATTTTTTTCCAAAATTATTTTATTTTATTCTTTTTAGTGTTAGTGTACTTTTGAAATAAGGTAATGTTTCCGTTACGAAACTTCACCTAATTTTCTTAAGTAAATGCTCCATAAAATAAACTGTGAAAAAAAGGAAGAAACTATCGACGCGTCTAAAATTTTAAACGATTGACACTAAAAAATAATCTTTGTTATTTTCTGGTATTTATTTGTGTACTAGCTTAATCAAAGCCATTTAAATATCAACGGCTTTTCAACTAATTTATATTTCAAAGCAATTCTAGTTTCTCGTTGTTCTTAAGATTTTAACACATAGGGTGAGTTCTGGTAAGTGCGTACCCTTTTTTTCAAAGTTCATGTTCTCAAGGATGCTGCTCCGTTGAAAAATCTTGTACACTCACAATTTTTTTTTAGTTTTCTTTCCAGATCCTTTACTAAGATGTTCAAGCATATAATATGTCAAATAAACCATAAGCATAGGTTTTGTGACCTAGTTTATGACACCTATTCTAAGGTACGCACTTTCCCTACCTAGCGGGGTAAGTGCGTCCACCTTAAATTATGTGAATATGAGCAGGAAAAAACTTCTGGCACATATTAAATATGTTAGGTAGTTGCCTTGGGATAATTCCTAATACTAGAGATCAGCACTTGCTTGCATGGATGAAACGCAATCAGTGATATCCCACGTGTCTTACGAACAACTGTGATTTGAAGTTTGAGAGAGTTGTGTCTGTGATTCTTCCTTTGTCCTTTTAATAAGACCAAGTGAGCAAATGTAAGTTGTTTTTATTTAGTAATAATCACTTATAGTCTACATAGTTTATTTTGGTTTAAGGGGTTACAGTACCTCAAAAATGACCAAAAGACCAAAAAAAATTTTATTGCTTATTTCAAAAGTAAAAGTTATTTAAAACACTCAGAAAAAAATAGCATTGTTCTAGCTAAATTATTTAAAAAGTTATGAGCGACTTTAGGGCATGCATGCTATGTGTTCTAATGGAAAAGCCAAACTTTAAAGTGCTTTTTCTCGGTGATCAGTTTTTAGTGTTTCTATGTTACTGGAAATGCTAAGGAATTTTTTCTATAAAAGATATAACTTTAAAGCAATATTTTTTTGCACTCAGGATAATATATTTAACAAAACTGTGCATTGAATAAGCGTTTTATTAATTAAAAAAAATTTTAGAGTTAGTTAAACTTCGAAGAACAAAATTTTCTAAGAATTTTTTACATAAATGGTCACAAAATATTTTCTAATCTAAATATAGGAAAATGAATGCACAGATTTGTTGAGGTAATCCTTCTGATCATTTCACAAAAAGAAATTTTGAAATTAGTGCAGAAACAAAAAAGCCTTAGGGTTTTAAAAAAATTGAAATTTTCTTACATTTTTCAAATTTTCAAAAAAAGTTTTCAAAATTTTTAATGTTTGAAAATAAATTATTGATTGTTAAACAAGTGCAGAAACAAATATTTCAAAGAATTAACGTTTTCACTTAAATTAAAGAAATTTGTTAGAAAGGTACTGTAACCCCTTAATACATTAATCAGTCTGTGTTTAAGCCAGGGTTCGCACTTACCCCTTCTTAAATGTAAGATGAGACATGTGCGTCCAATAGTGTTGTTGTAAGTGCGTACCCCTGTGATTTTCTTTAATTCTATTTGTATAGTAGATCGTTTGATGACCTTAGTGAACAATTCGTTTTTTTTCTTTATTTCTTTTTTTTTTTTTTTTTTTGAATAAATACAGTTTTAAAATATTTTTCTTATTAGAATCAGCAGCAGTAAAAAAAACACAAAATAAAGAGCAAAAAAAAAAAAAAAAAATGATCATGATATTATACTTGTACTTCTTTTTTCTTGTACATTGAAATAGTTTTTTACAAGGTGTTCTTAATTTTCTTAAATATAATTTAGTAATTATTTCACCTTCATTTTTTGCATTAGTTGGTTTCTCAGAAAGTGTTTCACGTAATTTCATTGCTTAATTTGTGATTCTGGTTTAAATTAAGTATAGCGTATGATCGCTATTTTCAACGAAAAATGTACTAACTGATACTTAAAAGCCAATATATTTCAGAGATAATGAATAAAATTGAAATCATACGCCACATTCAATGTAAATATAAATACTTGATGGAAATGACGTCGGATTGATAATCGGCTTATAAAAGAGTTATACGCAAAATTAAAGGTGAATTACGAGAGTTGGTTTTTCCACGTAATGGTACAAACTTGCCTCATCATAATGGTACGTACTTGCTCCGAATAATAGTACGCATATGCCTCATGATAGTGGTACGGACTTGCCCCATCAAAATGGTACGCACTTACCCCCAACTTACTTTAACCCTACACTGCATGATTTTTTATTTTTCGTAGAAAAAATTATATGTGTTTGTCAATGTAATAAGAAAACATGGAAAAATATTAAAAAAAATTTAACTCTAAATTTTCACCCCTTTCTAATTAAAAATAGTTTTGTTGCCAAATGGCTACACCATGCATTCCACAGATAAAAATGATTGTAAATGATAGTCTTGAAATTAGTTCTTTTTTGTAAAAAAATAGAGGAATTGAACATTTGGTGCACTGTACTCTTGTAATCCTTTACATTTTGACATTTTACATTATTTTTTATATGTACTTGTACTTTTTGATGATCAATTCTGTCACATCTGATGTCTTTTGGGGCTCTCTCGCGCAAGCTTTCTTTCTTATCTCTCTCTCTTTTTTTTTTTTTGGTTTGTAACTCTAGTTCTTCTGTAGCTAATGGTCTCTTTTTAATACGCTTTTATTAATTTCACATGTGGGTTTGTTTGTATGTATGTATGTATGTAACTCTGAATAAAAAATAAAATTTACGTTCTTTGCAAATATAAAAGTAATATATTTAATATTATTTTTAATACTAAAGGCTAAACTGTATTGCATATTGATGTATTATAAGTACATGTAAACTTAAGTGCGGATATTCAGTAGTTTTGAAAATCAGAGGGAAACCTGTGATGATCACAGCGCATTCCAATGTAAAAGCGTATTTTTTAGTTTTTTTTCAAAATTATATTTTAAAATTATTAATGACTTTACTTGTCCGTGTAAGCACAACGTTTGTGCTAACTGAAATCTAAAATAAACACGTTTTAAAGACTTTTCCCTATTGATTTTTTGTTTGTTCACTCTGTTGAACATCAACTAAGCATTAATAATTGC
>JAXGGA010022337.1:0-15141 GCA_038373865.1 Uloborus plumipes | reverse complement strand
GAAAAGAAGAAAGGTAAAACCCAGAATATTTTAACATTATCCATGCATTAATTATAACATATTAAATAAATTAAAATATTTGAGTTTTTGGGAAGGGCTCATTACTATTGATTATGCAATACATCACCACTGATTATGCAAGAAATGTGCTTTTATAATCAAACATTAAGTTATTTAAACCAATGATGTTTCAAGAACAATAATCAGATATATCGTTGATGCTTTATAATAATTTAAACATCAATTTTGTGAGAAAAAGAAGTCAAATATTGTGTTAAGCTGCAATCCTGAATGGAAATGTAACATTTAAATCAAAATAGATAAAACATTCCATTTCTTTTTAGAATGAATAAGGAAATATTTGTTAAACTGAATTTAAACTTTATTTAAATATTATACCAAAAATTACTTCCTCTCAATATTACTTTTTAAATGTTCTTCATTCAAAAGTAGTGATTGTTTCAAAGCCAACAACCACAATGATGAACAACCAATAAACAGCACAATTTTGAAAAAAACTGGTGATTTTATAAACCTGCCAAGCTAAAAACATTTGCCTTAAATTCAAATATAGTTTATTCTTGATATCTTGACTTCGCTTAGCTCAAATTTCCTGCTTTTGTCAAAGTTTTTAGCCAAAATTGTTGAAAACGTTACAAAATGGACATTTTTATGAACAAACTAGAAGTACACTATGCTCATCTATTTTTTACCACCAAGGCCCTTTCTGGGAAGGGAAACTATTTCCCAAACAAAACTCTAAATTTCACCGAATAATACATGAATAAAATATAAATATGCACACATACACATACCTAATACTAAGAGACATTAAGTTAACAAAGAAAAAGTAAAACTGCAATAATTTCCCTGAATTTGTTAAACTATCAGACAAATATTTTTGATAAGTTTTTTTTTTTTTTTTTTTTAAATGTGCTATTGGTGTCCTCCAGACGTACACCAAGAGACGACTCGCGCACATCATCCGAAAACGATGACAATCTTTATCCATACAACTGAGACACGCGTGTTCGGGATTGTATTGGTTTTCCAATTCTCGTATCTGATCCGCATACATCATAGTCATAGATTTATCGTTTTCAATCACATATTTTTTCAATAAGCGATGAGTTTGAGCATCGGCTGCAAAAAACATATCCGTCGAACAATGTAATCGTTCCACATCGTATAACAAATAATTGAGATCAAATTCTCCGTCTCAACATAAATAGGCGAATTCGTTAGACACAGAATATCCTTTTTTCCCATGAATTGCCACGATACGTTACGATTGTTTACGATTACAAAGTTTTGATTACAAAAAATTATGGCTTTTAAATGTACTTATGCACAACCAGACGGGACTTAGTGATTCTGATAACATTAAGCGTGATCACATTACCGGGCGTCCACTATATTAAACAAAAATAAATGCGCTTCACAGAAGCAGAAGATGCAATCGGATTTTGAAATGCGTAACACATTGATACAGACAAAGAGCATAAGTAAAACAACCACTAAAATGATTTTTTTTTAGTTTGGTTTATACAAATTGGTGTATACGATATAATTAATATAACACTGATAGCTCTCAAGAAAATCGGCTGTTGGGTATGATTTTTATTGGTTTGGCAGTCAAGCAGTTTCCTTGTAAAATTGAAGTTTGGGATCAACAGTTTCGTTTTTGCATGAATTACAGAATGCTCAGAAATTACACCACTGGAAGTAACAGTTCTTTCTCCCAGCTTTCAATAGCTCTGCACAAAAAGTGACATAAAATATATAATTAAACATTAACTTTCACTCAAGTGAATGATATTTTCCTCAAAGTGATTACCTATTTATTATGGAACAAACATACATCTTTGTAGTTTGCTGGGAAGACAAACAAAAAGTGAAGCTTTCTTAAAAATGACAGTAACAAATGAGACAGTTATTACTCAAGATTATATCATAATGAGAAATATAAATTTTAAATATTCAATTATTAACTGCTGATGAAATTAATAAAATTTGAATTACTATGCGCTGCTTTTCTCTCAATTCCTTTGCTTTGGATCTAGTTAACTTAAGCTCGAAGGGTGCTTCACCCAGATCATCAACTTCACTATTTTCCAATTTCATCGTGTTGCGCACCATAGCAAGGATTTACCCAGTTGGCAGAAATAACATCGGAAGTTGTGAACGAAACCAACATTGATGTAGCAGTAAGCCGAGTAACCTACATTATCTTGAATGCAGCGAATGTTGCCATACCAAAAACCACCAGGAGGAGGATAAAATTTCCGAAGCCTTGGTGGAACTCTGATTGCCAGGCAGCCTATAAAAAACAGAAAAAAGCATGGAACACTTTTCGCCGATATCCAACCACACAAAATCTTGTGGCACTCAAACGAGCTCGTGCTGAAGCTCGGAGGATTCGGCGAAAAAGCCAACGGGACTCGTGGCAAACATATGTCAGCACAATAACGACGTCCACCCCATCCAAGACCGTTTGGGGCAAAATTAAAAAAATCGTTGGTAATTATCAAACATCTTGTGCTCCCATACTTGAGAAAAATGGTCAAACAATATCTGACCTCAAAGAGGTGGCTGACTGCTTGGGGACACATTTGTCAGAAGTATCCAAAGCAGAAAATTATTGTTCAAAGTTTTTACTTATTAAATCACTTAAGGAAAGAAAAATCCTTAATTTTAATTCAAACATCGATACTCATATAATAGCGATTTTACTTTTAAAGAACTACTTATAGCTTTGCAAAAAACCCGCAATACTTCACCTAATCCTGACAAAATACACAATAGTATGCTAAAAAATTTGAGTAAAGCATCTTTAGAAAATATACTACATCTTTTCAATAGAATCTGGACTGAACAACGTTTTCCGACAATCTGGACTCGAGCAACAATAATACCATTACTGAAACCAAATAAACCACCTAATGAACCCGAAAGCTATAGACCTATAGCCCTTACTAGTAGCCTCTGTAAATTGATGGAGCGGATGGTTAATGCCCGACTAATTTTCATTCTGGAGTCAAATCACCTACTATCTTCATTTCAAAGTGGATTCAGGCGCAGCAGAAGCACTATAGACAATTTGTTGCTTCTTGAAACATTTATCAGAGAAGCATTTCTTAAACGTAAACATCTCGTGAGCGTATTTTTTGACATTGAAAAGGCATATGACCGTACTTGGAGGTATGGGATCCTCAAAACTCTTCACGAGTATGGGTTGCGAGGTAACCTACCCATCTTTATCTCCAATTTTCTAAAACATCGATCTTTTCGAGTACGTGTCAAGTCTATCCTGTCAGACACCTTTATACAAGAAGAAGGTGTACCCCAGGGAAGTGTGCTGAGCGTAACTCTTTTTGTAATTGCTATCAATAGCTTAATCGAACAATTGCCCCCCGCTGTCAAAGGTACTATGTTCGTAGACGATTTTCAAATCTCCTTCTCGTCGTCGAACATGAGTATCATTGAAAGACAGCTTCAAATAGCCATTAATAAAGTCTCTCATTGGGCGGAGGAAAATGGCTTCTCTTTCTCCGCTCAAAAAACCTTCTGTATACATTTCTGCCGTAAGAGAGGGCTTCATCTAGACCCAAACTTACTGCTTAATAAGCAACCGATATCTGTTAAAGATCAAGGAAAGTTTCTTGGTCTGACTCTTGACAATAGACTCAAATTTTTGCCGCATATACAGGAGTTAAAAAAGAGATGCACATTGAAATTAAACATTCTCAGGGTTTTAGCTAACACTTCTTGGGGTGCCGATACAGAGTCCATGTTGCGAATTTACAGGGCTCTGATACGCTCTAAGATTGATTACGGTTGCCAAGTTTATGGCTCCGCAGCCAAAAGCTATCTGAAAGCGCTGGATCCAATACATAATCAGGCCCTGCGCATTTGTACAGGAGCCTTCCGAACCTCACCAGTCGAAAGCCTATATATTTTAGCACACGAACCTTCTCTCACAAATCGAAGACTCAAACTTTCTCTTAATTTTTATTTCAAAACCAAACCGAATACAAACCATCCGCTGCATCTGCATATTTTCCATCCTTCAAATGTAGATCTATTTACACGTCGTCCTTCGGTCACCCCAACATTTGGAATCCGAATGCGACAAGAACTTAATTGTCTGCAAATTTCAGATTTTGAAACATACAACACAACGGAACTAATCGAACCATGGAACACAAGCAATATTTCTGTTCTTCATGATTTTGATAAATTTCAAAAAAACACAACAAATCATTCAGTATACTACCAAATCTACCATGCAGTAAAACAACAGTATCCGTCATATAATGAAATTTTTACCGACGGCTCTAAAACAAATGATCACGTCGGCTTCGCGGCAGTAATTGATGGTCAAATCATTGCACAACAGTTAAATAACTCCTGTTCTGTTTTTACATCTGAAATAAAAGCTATAACCACATCTTTAAAAACAATAGCAGAATCAAATCATAAAAAGTGGATACTATACACGGACTCGAAGAGCTCCATAGATGCTATCATTAACTGCAGCAACAATAGTCATCCTTTAATTATTGAGTCTTTTCTTCTATACAATAGTCTAATGCAAAACAATTTTAAAATCAATCTTTGTTGGGTACCTGGTCATGTTGGCATAGCTGGAAATGATGCCGCCGATACAGCTGCCAAGGCAGCCAATTCCTTTGCTGATGATCTTGTACCATTAGAAGACATCAAAAACGCCATATGTGACAGTCTAAACGCCCATTGGCAGCAGGCGTGGAGTAGAGAAACCCAAAATAAACTATATTCTATTCAACATTCTACGAAAGGTTTCAAGTCTATAAGCTACTCCAGAAGAGAACAAACTTTAATCACTCGTCTTCGTATTGGCCATACCAGATTCACCCATAAACATCTTCTTTGCCGAGAATCATCTCCTTTATGTAATACGTGCAGCGTTGATCAGACAGTGTTGCATATTTTATGCAACTGCCCAAATTTTAAAAATATACGTTTTAAACATTTTAAAAATTTTTATCCATCTTTGACTGAATTACTTGGGGATATACCTCATCCTAATTTGTTCCCCTTTTTACATGAAATTGGTTTTATGTCTCTAATATAGTGGTTTTATCTTTGTCTTGTGTATTCTGTCCTTGTTTTAGTTATTTATTTCTGAATTTACTTAAATATATGTCTTTTTGTCTTCTTCATCAGTTAAGATTTTAAACGTCATTTATATGTCTGTTTTAAAAATGGTTTTAAATTTTTATATGCTTTTTGGCTTATCATGGTTTGGCGCAGCATAGCCTATGAAGGCTCTTGTGCCAGTAAACCTCAAATAACCAACCAACCAACCAACCATAGCAAGGACATATTCGTTCGTTATAACATGCTAGTCAACAAAAAGAAAGTAAAATTAGATACATAAATACAAAAAACCTATTTGACTAATTCAATTTTAAACAGCAATGTTTCATACTCTGAGAATGTTTTTAACATTTCTTGCAGTCAATTTATTTTTATTGGCAGTTTCTACAAGAACATGATCAATTTCTTCATCCATTCCATCCAGCACCTCAGAGATTTCTTCTGGATCCATACTGGAATTTAATTTTTCATTTGATGGTTTGATCGTATTCTCGATCGTCTTCTTGGGCGTATTGAACGGCGACTTGAAGACACTGTCAGCATCACATCTCTGAAGTTTTTCTTTTCTTTCATCACAGTTCAGTTTTCCGAATTGTTTTCTTTTCTCAAGTCTTTTATTTGAAACAGATTCTACTTCTTCATTGTCATCGCAAATTTGATCGTCAGCTGATGACATTTTGCCGGATGAAACAGATATCAAATGGGAATCAATAAGGAAATATGCAATATTCTAACAGCGGCTACGAAGAGTTGTAAAAAAACCTCATCTTTTGCATTTCTTCCAATATTGGATAGTGTGTGAATGAAAATAAAATATTCATCAAACAATGTTGTTGGACATTGTTTACAGTTGATTTAAGTTTGCTTACATGTAGAGAGCGCGAATCTTCGCTGGGTTGCAAAATTTGGCTAGCTTGCGCTTAAAGAGCGCTTCTTTTTCAAATCAGTTTAAGGAGAAAACAAACGTCTGGTCAATGAAAAATATGCTTTCAATGATTTAGATGGTGAACAAAATATTATTTCGCTTGCTGCACACTCCAGATGTATTGTTTCCCACCAAATATTTCTAAATACAGTGTGCCAGTGTATTCTCCCCCTCCCCCATTCAACAGACCACAAGATAACCTAAAACTGCTTTGAGAACAACAAATTTGACAAATTGCCACACAGCCTTGATGCTATGGCCAAAATAAAGCGTTCATATGTGAATAAAAAATGATCAGAAGCTACAGTCGCTAAAAAAAATTTTCGAGCGACGGGACCCCAGAGAAATCTCGATAATCGATTTTCAAAAAAAAAAATCGATATCGGCTCGATATCATTTTATAATGTGTTTTTAAAAAAAGAAAAAAAAACTACAATGGAAGTATGCGTTGTTGTTTTTTTTTTTGTTAAAAAAAGAAATAAACTATTAATTACTTTAAAAATAAAATTTATATGATAGAAAAAAAAAATACAATCAGATGTAACATTATTTTTTTTTCAAAACAAAAAAAGTCAGCCTGAAGGTAATACATGTTTCCACAAATTCGCACACACTTCTTGATACGTTTCCTCGGTAACATTTTCTTCTGGAAACCAATCTTCAGTTAATGCTGAAAAGTCAATTATTGGTGTTGCTGGTTGAAAATACGACGCCGTGATTTCGCTCAAAGACGGAAATGTGTTTACCGCAGTTTCGCTCGATGAGGGTTCATAGTCTATAAAATATCTTTCGTCTTTTACCGCAGTTTCGCTCGATGAGGGTTCATAATCCTCGAAATATGTTACCGCAGTTTCGGTCGATGAGGGTTTCATCTCGTCTTTTACCGCAGTTTCACTCGATGAGGGTTCGTAGTCTATAAAATATCTTTCGTCTTTTACCGCAGTTTCGCTCGATGAGGGTTTATAGTCCACGAAATATGTTACCGCAGTTTCGGTCGACGAGGGTTCATAGTCCACGAAATATGTTACCGCAGTTTCGGTCGACGAGGGTTCCATCTTGTCTTTTACCGCAGTTTCGGTCGATGAGGGTTTCATCTCGTCTTTTGCCGCAGTTTCGCTCGATGAGGGTTCATAGTCCATGAAATATATTTCGTCATTCGATGAGGGTTCATAGTCTATGAAATATGTTTCGTCATTTACCGCAGTTTAGCTCGATGAGGGTTCATAGTCCATGACGTCATTCGATGCGAGACTCATCGATGAGAGTTCGGACAAGGGTTCGGACATTTCATTCGACGAGGATTTGGACATTTCATTTGGGTCTACGTATACCGGAACAAGTAACACTCGTTCTCCATCCATTGTCGTTTTACGATCTTCTGCTCTGTGACGACGGTACATCGATTCGCGAATGAGATCATCATCGAAACGAGCAATTTTTTTTTCATTAAATGACTCTTGTAACCATTCGGGTAAGTGATTAGTTTCGATTATAAAAAACGAAAATAGACATTTTTGGCTTGACATAATCACATAAATTGTTCCCGGAGGTAAAACAAACAGTCTTTGTGGATGCAACACGTATCCTTCGAATTTAGAAAAGTCCATACTATCGAACAGTTTTTCTCTTAACACCAAATTTTTGTCTGCATAACTTTTTTTTTCAATACGTACAACAACAGCGGAACATTTTTGGTTTGAATGACGTGGTGGTCTCGTTCGCCGACGAGCCGATATCCGAATGTGAATCCGGATTTCACTAGAAATATGTTTCTATAAACGAAACACAAACGTTGATCACAGCTTTTTTTTTTTTTTGGTCGTCGAAACAAAACCTGGGACGTTTAACGGTAGTCTCATTTTTTTGATCGTTTTCTGCCAGTAGCGTGGACGGAGACGTTGTTTTTCGTCGGGCGAGAGTCCGGAGAATAAACTTCTCTGGAAATTGTCTTCGAGAAGCTTATTTTTAGGTTGTTGTTCGAATTTTACGATGGTACTGTCTGGATGCATATAAAAACAAAACGGAATCGCCGAAGATCGGAAAACTTGGATAAAATGAGAAGGTATAAGTCTTTTGCCTATCGTATCCAGATCCAACATGTCGAGGTTCAAAATCTCTTTGACGGGCTCCGACGGAAAGATGTCGCAGTCAGCCATTTTCTCTATATAAAAGAATAATAAAGTATAAGACACGAAAAATTTATAACAATCAGCTCAGCGAATAGTAAACGAGATCATTTCCTCCCCTCCCTTCTCTAATGACGAGAAGCTATGTGCGTTAAAAAAGGCCTTGGATTCGATCGTCTAAAACAAGTTTTTTTTTTTTTTAATGTGCTATTGGTGTCCTCCAGACGTACACAAAGAGTCGACTCGCGCACATCATCCGAAAACGATGACAATCTTTATCCATACAACTGGGACACGCGTGTTCGGGATTGTATTGGTTTTCCAATTCTCGTATCTGATCCGCATACAACATAGTCATAGATTTATCGTTTTCAATCACATATTTTTTCAATAAGCGATGAGTTTGAGCATCGGCTGCAAAAAACATATCCGTCGAACAATGTAATCGTTCCATATCGTATAACAAATAATTGAGATCAAATTCTCCGTCTCGACATAAATAGGCGAATCCGTTAGACACAGAATATCCTTTTTTCGGATGAATTGCCACGATATGTTACGATTGTTTACGATTACAAAGTTTTGATTACAAAAAATTATGGCTTTTAAATGTACTTATGCACAACCAGACGGGACTTAGTGATTCTGATAACATTAAGCGTGATCACATTACCGGGCGTCCACTATATTAAACAAAAATAAATGCGCTTCACAGAAGCAGAAGATGCAATCGGATTTTGAAATGCGTAACACATTGATACAGACAAAGAGCATAAGAAAAACAACCACTAAAATGATTTTTTTTTTAGTTTGGTTTATACAAATTGGTGTATACGATATAATTAATATAACACTGATAGCTCTCAAGAAAATCGGCTGTTGGGTATGATTTTTATTGGTTTGGCAGTCAAGCAGTTTCCTTGTAAAATTGAAGTTTGGGATCAACAGTTTCGTTTTTGCATGATTAGCTCAGAAATTACACCACTGGAAGTAACAGTTCTTTCTCCCAGCTTTCAATAGCTCTGCACAAAAAGTGACATAAAATATATAATTAAACATTAAATTTCACTCAAGTGAATGATATTTTCCTCAAAGTGATTACCTATTTATTATGGAACAAACATACATCTTTGTAGTTTGCTGGGAAGACAAACAAAAAGTGTAGCTTTCTTAAAAATGACAGTAACAAATGAGACAGTTATTACTCAAGATTATATCATAATGAGAAATATAAATTTTAAATATTCAATTATTAACTGCTGATGAAATTAATAAAATTTGAATTACTATGCGCTGCTTTTCTCTCAATTCCTTTGCTTTGGATCTAGTTAACTTAGGCTCGAAGGGTGCTTCACCCAGATCATCAACTTCACTATTTTCCAATTTCATCGTGTTGCGCACCATAGCAAGGACATATTCGTTCGTTATAACATGCTAGTCAACAAAAAGAAAGTAAAATTAGATACATAAATACAAAAAACCTATTTGACTAATTCAATTTTAAACAGCAATGTTTCATACTCTGAGAATGTTTTTAACATTTCTTGCAGTCAATTTATTTTTATTGGCAGTTTCTACAAGAACATGATCAATTTCTTCATCCATTCCATTCAGCACCTCAGAGATTTCTTCTGGATCCATACTGGAATTTAATTTTTCATTTGATGGTTTGATCGTATTCTCGATCGTCTTCTTGGGCGTATTGAACGGCGACTTGAAGACACTGTCAGCATCACATCTCTGAAGTTTTTCTTTTCTTTCATCACAGTTCAGTTTTCCGAATTGTTTTCTTTTTCCAAGTCTTTTATTTGAAACAGATTCTACTTCTTCATTGTCATCGCAAATTTGATCGTCAGCTGATGACATTTTGCCGGATGAAACAGATATCAAATGGGAATCAATAAGGAAATATGCAATATTCTAACAGCGGCTACGAAGAGTTGTAAAAAAAACCTCATCTTTTGCATTTCTTCCAATCTTGGATAGTGTGTGAATGAAAATAAAATATTCATCAAACATTGTTGTTGGACATTGTTTACAGTTGATTTAAGTTTGCTTACATGTAGAGAGCGCGAATCTTCGCTGGGTTGCAAAATTTGGCTAGCTTGCGCTTAAAGAGCGCTTCTTTTTCAAATCAGTTTAAGGAGAAAACAAACATCTGGTCAATGAAAAATATGCTTTCAATGATTTAAATGGTGAACAAAATATTATTTCGCTTGCTGCACACTCCAGATGTATTGTTTCCCACCAAATATTTCTAAATACAGTGTGCCAGTGTATTCTCCCCCTCCCCCATTCAACAGACCACAAGATAACCTAAAACTGCTTTGAGAACAACAAATTTGACAAATTGCCACACAGCCTTGATGCTATGGCCAAAATAAAGCGTTCATATGTGAATAAAAAATGATCAGAAGCTACAGTCGCTAAAAAAAATTTTCGAGCGACGGGACCCCAGAGAAATCTCGATAATCGAGTTTCAAAAAAAAAAATCGATATCGGCTCGATATCATTTTATAATGTGTTTTTAAAAAAAGAAAAAAAAACTACAATGGAAATATGCGTTGTTGTTTTTTTTTTTGTTAAAAAAAGAAATAAACTATTAATTACTTTAAAAATAAAATTTATATGATAGAAAAAAAATACAATCAGATGTAACATTATTTTTTTTTTCAAAACAAAAAAGTCAGCCTGAAGGTAATACATGTTTCCACAAATTCGCACACACTTCTTGATACGTTTCCTCGGTAACATTTTCTTCTGGAAACCAATCTTCAGTTAATGCTGAAAAGTCAATTATTGGTGTTGCTGGTTGAAAATACATTTCGCTCAAAGACGGAAATGTGTTTACCGCAGTTTCGCTCGATGAGGGTTCATAGTCTATAAAATATCTTTCGTCTTTTACCGCAGTTTCGCTCGATGAGATTTCATAATCCTCGAAATATGTTACCGCAGTTTCGGTCGACGAGGGTTCATAGTCCACGAAATATGTTACCGCAGTTTCGGTCGACGAGGGTTCCATCTTGTCTTTTACCGCAGTTTCGGTCGATGAGGGTTTCATCTCGTCTTTTACCGCAGTTTCACTCGATGAGGGTTCGTAGTCTATAAAATATCTTTCGTCTTTTACCGCAGTTTCGCTCGATGAGGGTTTATAGTCCACGAAATATGTTACCGCAGTTTCGGTCGACGAGGGTTCATAGTCCACGAAATATGTTACCGCAGTTTCGGTCGACGAGGGTTCCATCTTTTCTTTTACCGCAGTTTCGGTCGATGAGGGTTTCATCTCGTCTTTTGCCGCAGTTTCGCTCGATGAGGGTTCATAGTCCATGAAATATATTTCGTCATTCGATGAGGGTTCATAGTCTATGAAATATGTTTCGTCATTTACCGCAGTTTAGCTCGATGAGGGTTCATAGTCCATGACGTCATTCGATGCGAGACTCATCGATGAGAGTTCGGACAAGGGTTCGGACATTTCATTCGACGAGGATTTGGACATTTCATTTGGGTCTACGTATACCGGAACAAGTAACACTCGTTCTCCATCCATTGTCGTTTTACGATCTTCTGCTCTGTGACGACGGTACATCGATTCGCGAATGGGATCATCATCGAAACGAGCATTTTTTTTTTCATTAAATGTCTCTTGTAACAATTCGGTTAAGTGATTAGTTTAGATTATAAAAAACGAAAATAGACATTTTTGGCTTGACATAATCACATAAATTGTTCCCGGAGGTAAAACAAACAGTCTTTGTGGATGCAACACGTATCCTTCGAATTTAGAAAAGTCCATACTATCGAACAGTTTTTCTCTCAACACCAAATTTTTGTCTGCATAACTTTTTTTTTTCAATACGTACAACAACAGCGGAACATTTTTGGTTTGAATGACGTGGTGGTCTCGTTCGCCGACGAGCCGATATCCGAATGTGAATCCGGATTTCACTAGAAATATATTTCTATAAACGAAACACAAACGTTGATCACAGCTTTTTTTTTTGGTCGTCGAAACAAAACCTGGGACGTTTAACGGTAGTCTCATTTTTTTTTATCGTTTTCTGCCAGTCGCGTGGACGGAGACGTTGTTTTTCGTCGGGCGAGAGTCCGGAGAATAAACTTCTTTGGAAATTATCTTCGAGAAGCTTATTTTTAGGTTGTTGTTCGAATTTTACGATAGTACTGTCTGGATGCATATAAAAACAAAACGGAATCGCCGAAGATCGGAAAACTTGGATAAAATGAGAAGGTATAAGTCTTTTGCCTATCGTATCCAGATCCAACATGTCGAGGTTCAAAATATCTTTGACGGGCTCCGACGGAAAGATGTCGCAGTCAGCCATTTTCTCTATATAAAAGAATAATAAAGTATAAGACACGAAAAATTTATAACAATCAGCTCAGCGAATAGTAAACGAGATCATTTCCTCCCCTCCCTTCTCTAATGACGAGAAGCTATGTGCGTTAAAAAAGGCCTTGGATTCGATCGTCTAAAACAAGTTTTTTTTTTTTTTTAATGTGCTATTGGTGTCCTCCAGACGTACACAAAGAGTCGACTCGCGCACATCATCCGAAAACGATGACAATCTTTATCCATACAACTGGGACACGCGTGTTCGGGATTGTATTGGTTTTCCAATTCTCGTATCTGATCCGCATACAACATAGTCATAGATTTATCGTTTTCAATCACATATTTTTTCAATAAGTGATGAGTTTGAGCATCGGCTGCAAAAAACATATCCGTCGAACAATGTAATCGTTCCATATCGTATAACAAATAATTGAGATCAAATTCTCAGTCTCGACATAAATAGGCGAATCCGTTAGACACAGAATATCCTTTTTTCGGATGAATTGCCACGATATGTTACGATTGTTTACGATTACAAAGTTTTGATTACAAAAAATTATGGCTTTTAAATGTACTTATGCACAACCAGACGGGACTTAGTGATTCTGATAACATTAAGCGTGATCACATTACCGGGCGTCCACTATATTAAACAAAAATAAATGCGCTTCACAGAAGCAGAAGATGCAATCGGATTTTGAAATGCGTAACACATTGATGCAGACAAAGAGCATAAGAAAAACAACCACTAAAATGATTTTTTTTTTAGTTTGGTTTATACAAATTGGTGTATACGATATAATTAATATAACACTGATAGCTCTCAAGAAAATCGGCTGTTGGGTATGATTTTTATTGGTTTGGCAGTCAAGCAGTTTCCTTGTAAAATTGAAGTTTGGGATCAACAGTTTCGTTTTTGCATGATTAGCTCAGAAATTACACCACTGGAAGTAACAGTTCTTTCTCCCAGCTTTCAATAGCTCTGCACAAAAAGTGACATAAAATATATAATTAAACATTAAATTTCACTCAAGTGAATGATATTTTCCTCAAAGTGATTACCTATTTATTATGGAACAAACATACATCTTTGTAGTTTGCTGGGAAGACAAACAAAAAGTGTAGCTTTCTTAAAAATGACAGTAACAAATGAGACAGTTATTACTCAAGATTATATCATAATGAGAAATATAAATTTTAAATATTCAATTATTAACTGCTGATGAAATTAATAAAATTTGAATTACTATGCGCTGCTTTTCTCTCAATTCCTTTGCTTTGGATCTAGTTAACTTAGGCTCGAAGGGTGCTTCACCCAGATCATCAACTTCACTATTTTCCAATTTCATCGTGTTGCGCACCATAGCAAGGACATATTCGTTCGTTATAACATGCTAGTCAACAAAAAGAAAGTAAAATTAGATACATAAATACAAAAAACCTATTTGACTAATTCAATTTTAAACAGCAATGTTTCATACTCTGAGAATGTTTTTAACATTTCTTGCAGTCAATTTATTTTTATTGGCAGTTTCTACAAGAACATGATCAATTTCTTCATCCATTCCATCCAGCACCTCAGAGATTTCTTCTGGATCCATACTGGAATTTAATTTTTCATTTGATGGTTTGATCGTATTCTCGATCGTCTTCTTGGGCGTATTGAACGGCGACTTGAAGACACTGTCAGCATCACATCTCTGAAGTTTTTCTTTTCTTTCATCACAGTTCAGTTTTCCGAATTGTTTTCTTTTTCCAAGTCTTTTATTTGAAACAGATTCTACTTCTTCATTGTCATCGCAAATTTGATCGTCAGCTGATGACATTTTGCCGGATGAAACAGATATCAAATGGGAATCAATAAGGAAATATGCAATATTCTAACAGCGGCTACGAAGAGTTGTAAAAAAACCTCATCTTTTGCATTTCTTCCAATCTTGGATAGTGTGTGAATGAAAATAAAATATTCATCAAACATTGTTGTTGGACATTGTTTACAGTTGATTTAAGTTTGCTTACATGTAGAGAGCGCGAATCTTCGCTGGGTTGCAAAATTTGGCTAGCTTGCGCTTAAAGAGCGCTTCTTTTTCAAATCAGTTTAAGGAGAAAACAAACATCTGTTCAATGAAAAATATGCTTTCAATGATTTAAATGGTGAACAAAATATTATTTCGCTTGCTGCACACTCCAGATGTATTGTTTCCCACCAAATATTTCTAAATACAGTGTGCCAGTGTATTCTCCCCCTCCCCCATTCAACAGACCACAAGATAAACTAAAACTGCTTTGAGAACAACAAATTTGACAAATTGCCACACAGCCTTGATGCTATAACCAAAATAAAGCGTTCATATGTGAATAAAAAATGATCAGAAGCTACAGTCGCTAAAAAAAATTTTCGAGCGACGGGACCCCAGAGAAATCTCGATAATTGATTTTCAAAAAAAAATCGATTATCGGCTCGATATCATTTTATAATGTGTTTTTAAAAAAAGAAAAAAAAACTACAATGGAAATATGCGTTGTTGTTTTTTTTTTTTTGTTAAAAAAAGAAATAAACTATTAATTACTTTAAAAATAAAATTTATATGATA
>JAXGGA010022336.1:0-15141 GCA_038373865.1 Uloborus plumipes | reverse complement strand
GAAGTTTAAATTTTTTGCTTTCTGCAATTTCTTTTGTTTAAAAAAGCAAGCAAAACTAAAATTTTCAAGGTAAGTTTTTTAAATTTTGTTTTTTTTAAAATTTTACAAAAAATGAAGAAAAATGTCATTAAAAAATTTTTTTGATAATGAATAGTCCAAAAGCTTGCATTTGTTTTTTCTTATTCGAAGTTAGCCCAAAAAATTTATTCAGAAATGACTTTTGAGAACACAAACTTGTGTTTTTCACCCCAAAATGCCCTTTTTCTATGTCTTTCACAAGCCCCAATTGAGACTGTGGATGAATCAAAAGTTCAAACTATGATAGTACAATTTTTAAAAAAAATTTATGTCAAACATTTTTTACGGGTTAAAAAAAATTTCTTTTAATTTATACCTATTTGTGTTTGTTTTATTCACATATTTAAATTGTTTTTATTCACATACCCTTTGTGTCATCCACATGTCCTTTTTATGTTTCAAAATTAACCCCTTTAAAAAAAAATAAAATCAAAAAAATACAAAAAATAAAAAAACCATTTGAGCTCTGCTGTTTATTTTTTTTTTAAATTTATGAAAACTTATAAAGAACTTTGCTAAAATTTTTTTCAGATTTTAAATTTAAAATTTAAATTTTTGAAATCGGGGGAAAGACCCCCCCTATTTTTGGGCCCCAAGAACAGGGGGGCCCTGGTTTTTGGGCCTTTCAATGTAAAGGGCAAAACAAAAATAAAAAAATAGGGGCATCGAGAGCAAAATTTAATCGGGAAACCGACCAAGAAGCTTATTTTTTCCCAAAAATAGGGAAATTTAATTTTTTTTAAAAAATTTTCTTAAAAAAAGTTGAAAAAATTTCAATTTGGGAAAATATAGGGCCCTATTTGAACCTGCGCTTCCAAAAAGGGAAACCGTACCAAAAATTCATAGACTAATTTATATTTGAACTATACATTTTTTTTTCCAGAATTTTGAAATTTAAAAATTTTTTTTGCTTGGGTCTAAATTTAGGCGTTTTTGATACACTCCCCCGGGCATTTCATCCCTTTAATCATTTTTTTGGCGTTTTCATCTTTTATGACAAAAATTGCAATAAAACTGTTTCGTGCTTTTTCTTGCTTATTTTTGTGTGACTTTTTCTGGGGCTATGTTTCTTTCTTTACGGGGGGTTTAGGATGATTACTGGATTTCCTTTCCCTTTTTGTTATTTCTTTTTTTTTTGGGCAAATTGATATGTAGTTTGGCCTTTAAAAAAAACAAAAGTTAATTTTGACGATCTACTTTGAGGGAAAAATATCCGCTGATTTTTGCACAGCTTGTACAATTTAATTCCGTAGCTGGGTTTTTGTACATGGTGTGCAACATAAAAAATTTACACCGAAAATGTAGCCTGCCTCACTTTGAGTATTTTTATCTGGACTCCTTCCCTCGAACTCTGCTCCACCCCAATTTAAATGCCCCCCTAAACACATGTAAATTTAACGGGACAAACTCCGGTGTTTAGAATTAACTCACTGAAATTTGCTATAGCCTTGTTTGGGGTTTCCCCCAAAAGAGTTACCAAACAGTTTTTTCTATTGATATTGGGGGAATGGTCTCATTGGATGTTCTCGCAAACCATGTATTTAAAACGCTCGATTAAAATATGTAGACAAAGGCTGAAAAAAAAATAACATCTTGCTGGTTTGCTTTAAAGAAAAGCATTATTGTATCGCCCCCTCGTTAACCAAAGGGTTTTTTACATCATGCTCTTGGTTTTTTAAAGGTTTTGATGAAATTTTGTAACAATTTTGTGAGTTACGTTTGTGATTCCCCCAACCCTTTTTTTTAACAAAATATTATCACCAAAGGGGGGGCTTTTACGATAAAATACATACATGGAAAAGGGATTATTTTTAAAATTTGCATGGGGAGGGGGGGGGGGTGTAGCAAAATTTTGTTTTCACTCAAAGGCAAATAAAAAGTTGTGTTTCTAACACGTTCAACCCCACAAATTTTGCTCCCAAAATGGTGTTTACCTTTTACGTTCCCCTATATTTCGGGGGATTTTGGGCTGTGAAAAGACCGGTTTTATCTACATTGAACCTTTTAGTACATATTAATTGTTTTTTTTTAAACTCTTTTCGGAAAAATCGAAGAATTTCATTTTTTTTTTCCCCGGTAACCAGCACCCAAATTTTATTTAAATTAAAGCTTGTTTTTCCCAAACCCGAAACGGGGAACTTAATGGAAAAAAGAGAAAAAAAAAAAAAAAATTTCAAGAATTTGAAAAATTCTAGAAAATTTTGCTTGATAAAAAATGAATATGTGAAAGGGGGGTTGTATGTTAAAAAAAATTGATGGAAAAAAATAACCCCTATTTTAAACAGATTATTTAATTATTTAATGTACAATTAATTAAAAAAAGGGTTCTTAAAATCTTTTCCTTTAAAATTTGGGGGAAATGGTCCAAAAATAGGAAAAAATTTTTTGGTCCAATAAAAAAAAACATGCCATTTTTTTTTTTCTTCAGCTTTTTTCTCCCTCAAAAAAAAATTTTCGCAAAACGCCAAAAAAATACAAAAATGTGATCCTTGATTAATACAACAGATTAGCATGCTATAAACAGCAGTTTACCTCTCAGCTTACAAGTTTTAAGTACTGATCTTACTAAGTTCAAGTCCGCAAAATAAGATTTTAACAACGTTGTCCAACATAAATCATTGCCGTACCTCACGCTACGGATTCGGAGACTGTTGAGATACCTTCATACACATTGATTTTATTCTCTAAAACTTCATGTGGTCTATACGTTAAAGTGTAAGCATATAGCTATCTGTAACTAGAGTTTAGGCCCGAAGGTCCCAATTTGAGGCAGTGGTCCTATATAGGCGGTCCGTCCCCTAGCCTGTTTAGAAATTTCCCGTAATTTTGCAGAATCACTCATATATAGTTTTCGAAAATAACTGGTTATACTTTCAACAGTACATATATGCCAAAGATGGCCTAAAATCCGCGATTTTTCAGATTTCAATTTCAAAGTTTTCCGGAAGTAACTACTAAATCATTTCTGAACTCAACATCTGCCACAAGCATCAAAGGCAGGATTTCAAGTGATACAGCGATCGCAAAATTGCATATCGCTACTGGGAAGTCGAATTACATTAGGAACGTTTCTTTACAAAACATCGTGCACGTCAGCGTGACGTTTGCATGACGTTTGCCTACGAAAAACGAGTTAGCATCTAGTGGATTCCGGGGCCTACGTGGTGGGCGAATAAAGAGGGGAGGGGCTATTAGTATACGACCACCCACTTGCGTGTGCTCGTGCGAGTGACTGCACACAGACCCACCAATCCAATTCACACACATGTCCTCTCTCTCTATCATCTCAATCGCTATTCTCCTCTATCGCTCGGTCGAGGCAACACACCCACACAAGTGAGCCCCCACCCATCGCGAGGCCACACCCCAGCCCGACACTTGTTGGCTTGTGCTGAGAGTAGAGCACACACACACACACACACACACAGCGTCACACACACACACACTACACATTGGGCACACACACACACACACACACACTTATTAGACTCACTGTAAGATTGCATCATTTGATCTAGATTGACAGTCTGCGCATCACCTGATAAAAACGACCATTGCAGAGAACAATGTACCTCACACTCCGAGCAAGAGCAGCTCGTCGCGCGCTCGCGACAGCTCACACTGAGCAATCTACATCGACGACAAAAGAATCTACGAGAGGTGCGAGGCGCGCACACCCGACGAATCCACCCCCATAATCTGCGAGAGTTAACACTACATAAAACGCGGCATCGCGCTAGACACAGAACCAACTAGGGGGGAGGTTTGAGTCATAGGGATTAAAATTTGTTTTGGGGGGCAATGAAACATCGTGGATTCCGAAAACATTGCTTTAGTTGGAGGTTGATTTTTACAGTACTAATTAAAATTCTAGGGGTGGGACTCCGAGTTTCTGAGCCTCTACTTAACATTTCGAAAGATGGTCTAAAACATATCGAGTGCCCCTTAGCATGATTAGATGTATAACAATTGAGTTTTTTTTAAAGTTTCAATTTAAAAAAATGAACCGGGATTACACCTTGTCACCAAAAACATGTACCAAAGATCATCTGATAATGCATTTTTTAAACCTGCAAATTCGAAAAAATTTGCAGGTTGAGATACCAATTTCTTACATCTCCCTACATTTTTAAACCTTGCGACGGACCAAGCCACTACACATTCGCAAGTGCGGGAGAAATTGTGCTAGGTCTAAGAATAGGAGTAATTTTATTCGTTTGAAAAAAGAAAAAAAAAACATGCAACAAATAAACCCATTTCCTAAATAATTTATTATTCAATTCTGTATTATAGAATGATTGTATACTCTGTAAATGGGAGATAACTAATAAACTAAACTACTCATATACACTCAGACACATTGAAAATAGCGACCCAAGAAGAAATCGTTGGATTTATCAGCGACTGCGTCTACAGTGATGCCAAGCCAGATCAATGAGGAATGTCACAGATTAGCAAAAAGTTGTGTTTAGTGATGAGTCTCGGTTTGTTTTAGGGACTGATGATAACCGAGTACGGGTATGGAGGCGCCCAGGTGAGCGGTACAATTCCTCCCACACTGTTCTACGTCACACTGCCCGCACAGCTGGTGTAATGGTCTGGGGGGCCATATCCTATGATAGCCGGTCCAATCTAATTGTGATGCGTGGAAACTTAACCGGCCAACGTTACGTTGATGATATTCTTCGACCCCATGTAGGACCTTTCCTAAATGGTCTCCCAGGGGCAATTTTCCAGCAAGATAATGCTCGTCCGCATACAGCAAGAGTTGCTCAAGACTTCCTACGTCATTTTCAGACTCTTCCATGGCCGGCCCGCTCCCCCGACTTATCCCCTATAGAGCATGTGTGGGATCAGCTAAAACGTCAGATGCCATTGTGTCACTGTGCGTGATTTGGAGTTGGCTGTTACAAATTTGTGGGCCCATCTGCCTCAGGACAACATCAAGCGTCTAATCAACTCAATGCCGGACCGTGTGGCGGCATGTATTGCAGCTAGAGGTGGTCCAACGCGCTATTGAAGTTGTTCTGTGTTTGTGTCCTTGCACACCCTATATTCGTTCAATTGTCTTGATTTTGAGATCAAGTGTATCTCATCTGTATCATTATGTGTATTAAATTTCATGTCAATCCGATGCTTTTTTCTTGGGTCGCTATTTTCAATGTGCCTGAGTGTATCATTACAATTTCTTTTATTTTGAAACAACCATGGCTAATAAAGTCAAGGAAACATCACTATTGTAATATACTTTGATCAAAAAACCGTATAATAAATTGTTTCAAGTTCTGGAACATTATCCAGTACACAGTGTTTCGAAATCAACTGAATACCCCATTTTTAAGATCATTTGTCAAAAATTTTCAGACGAAGGTCCCCCCCCCCCTCTCAAGGCATCATTGTACCCCCATAATTTACAGCATAAGTCCGCCGCTTTTGGTTTGCTCGAGGGAAAAAAATCAAATGTTGATTCATTTGATTCATAATTTGTTCAAATCCTGAGGATCAAAACCCATAAAGTCCACTTTTTATGAAAAGTAAATTAAAGAAAATAAGTCTAAAAGCTCCTTTACCAATAGATTAAAGACAGTGGATCAAAAACCACTAAATATCAACAAAATCTGAATGTAAAATAAGGATTTTAAGTCAAAACCCTTTAGATCTATAGTTCTGCCTTCGGAACTGTGAATTTTGAAAAATGAATATAATTAGTTTTGATTCTAATCAACTCAATTAAGAAATAGCTTGTGTGGGAGAATATCATTGCACTTGTTTTATGTTTTAGATATTTTTACCCTTATTTTCTGTTATACGTAACTGAAGTTTTCAGTTACTCGGAATAAGTTTTTGTAATGAAAGCAAACTGTCTAAGTCTAGCACAATAAAACGTTTCAGAAAGTGCAAACTAAGAGTAAAATGTCCTTTCTTTTGTTTTATGCAGAATGCATCGTTGTTTTATTGTTTAATTTTGAAAGCAGTATAAGACATGACGACGAATCGTGATAATAACTTTTTTCTACGTTCCATAACTTCTTGATTCTTTTTTTTTTTTTTTTTTGAATATCATTTCATCTGTCGCGTCTGCCTCGTAAGTGAAGACGGGGCTTGTTGCTGCAGTGAAAAACGCCACTTGTACTTTCTCTTTGAAGAGAGCAGATGGAGTACAAAGGAGATGAAGCCGTGTAAGTATTATACACTCATTTCTATTAAGCTGCGAAGGTGTGTGTGTGTGTGTGTGTGCCACAGGCACCCATATGAGGGGGAGGGCAAGGGCGGGGGGCTCAAGCCCCTTTGGAAACTATTACTTCCATGATTTTGATGTTGACAATTTTTCTAAGTTCAACATACATTGAAACGAAACTGAAAAGTGTCTCAGAGGCAAAGTGAAATAGATCAATTTGTTTAATTAGTAAATTATTTCTGAAATTACTTACATTTATTCAGTAATTGATTCATTAGCATTCCTTCATTTGCTAATTTATCTCTTTCCTTATTCAAAATTTTATTCACTTATTCATATTTTCTCATGTAGTATTAAATAATTTATAGATTTAGTAGTTTACTGGTTCGTTATTTTCTTCTTTAGTCCTTAATTCTTTTATTTATTTATTCATTTGATTAAAATTATTTTAATAATCCAATAAAAATACTTCTTTAGAAAACTATTTTATTTTTTACTTTGCCCCAGGGGGGTGAGTAATTTGCTCCCCCCCTTGTTTTAAATTTACAAATTTTCTCCAAACATCAGAAGTAATATTTCAGTGCAAGATTAATTATAACTTACATTGTTCTTTCTTTATGTACTGTAATTTTCACAACAAATTGCCACTTTGTTCATTTTGGAAAAAAGTGTCATCTTAACTATTTTACTGTGCCCTACCCCCTTACAACGCTTACTGGTGCTTTTTATGTCCCTTGCAATATGAAGCACAATCACTGCAAAAAATGATTGTTGTTTTTACAATATACTACAGCTAATTTTATAGTAATAAACTGTAAAAATTGTTATCTTTACAGTAATAAACTGTAAAATTGCTGCTTTTACACTGCTAAACTATAAAATTGCTAATTTTACAGTAATAAACTGTAAAATTACTAATTTAAAAGTTTATTACCGTGCATTTTACAGTTTTAAACTGGAACCTCTGCTGCCAGTATTATACTGTTATTTTTACAGTATATAGCAACTAAATTTTATGTCAATAAACAGTAAAATTTCTTACTTTACAATAAGAAACTGTAAAATTGCTATCATTACAGTTTATTACTGTGCATTTTAGTTTTAAATTGGAACCTTGGCTGCCAGTATTATACTGTAAAAACAACAGTTCATTTTTTGCTGTACTGTATTATAAAACAACACAAATGTTTGTGAAACGTCTGCAATAAACCTATTAAGGATGCAAAAGTACGTAATTCTTATACAAGAAAAGAGAAAAAAAAAAAAAAAGTCAGTTTTGAACCGCTAATGATAAGACAAGTACGATGATGTGAAACAATGGTACAATACAAAACTTCTCGCAGGCAGCTTTACGGGCCATTAAATTTCAATCAAGTTCCCGCGAGTGTGTGGCAGATCCTCTCCGAGTTGAGAAGTTACGAGGAAATAAAAACTTTTGTTCTGGGAAGAGAAATGGAAGCTACATTTATAATAACACTTGACTTTGGCAACTGTCTGGATTTTAATGTGTCTTCTAAATACGTTTACTCGTGGTTCTTTAAAGATGATTTGCACTAAATGTAATGAAAATATATTTAGGGAAAGCAAGAATTTTTTAACAAGAAAATTTTTGCAAAAAGAATGCATAAACTGTTTATCAATTGCGGATTCTCTTAAACTATGTTATTTTGTGGAAGCGTGTGCTAATAACACATTTGTCAATTTTTCCATTTGTAATTTCGACCAAATTTAGTCATCAAATTTTATTTGTTTCTAATTATGGTATTATATGGTTTATTTATTTTGTGCTAAACTGCCTTAGATCTGTCATATATTGTCTGTTTTTCAAATTGTACAGATATTTAGAAGTAACTTCTATTACATATGGGGGTATATGGGTATAAGTGAAATCATTGAAACAACTTACTTGTTTCAAAATGATTAAATTGGAAATTTGTTCTGAAAAAACCTTGAGCATAAAAAAGGAATAATTTATTTTGTAATACAGCCTGTGTTAAAATATTTTTAATTTTTGATCATTATTTTGTACTTTTAAAAAGGGAGAGGAAAATTTTTATATCAAAAAGCCATAGGGTGAAATTAAACATATAATATTTTTGTATCGAAATACTTTCGGTTTGATTATTTAAACTATTTTTCATGAGTTGAATGGGTATATAAACGAGTAAATGAATTAATCATGAAACAACAATGGAATGAATACATAAATAAATACATTAGTCAATTAATATATGAGAAAAAATGGAGAGTAAAATAATGAATAAATAAGAAAAAAAAATGATTAAATAAGTAAAGCAATGTAAATGATTCAACAAATGAAGAAATACGTAAGTTAAATGAATGAATAAGTAAACGAATTAAACTGTTTCACTTTGCTCAGCTTGCACTTGACAAATAGCATTGAACATTTCAAATCAAAATATAATTGGCTAATATGAGCAAAAGTCTAATATGAACTATATAAGTACTGCTCTGGATATCATTAGACCCTAATCAATACTTGTAATTACAGAAACTTTATAAATTTATAAGAGCAAAAAATGTTTTTTTTATAAACCACGAACTAGTTCAACATGTATATCAGATTTTAACAATGTCTAGTATTATTTTTCCGTTGATCTTTGGAACTCTTTATTTTGTAACTGGAATCACCTATTGTTTGACCGTGAAAACTGCGTCTAGCGCTCATTCCACTTAAAAAAGGGGTGATGGGTTGTGAGTGATAACTTTCCAAAATTTTCAATTCAAAACTTGCATTTTGCTATCCTTTTGACATGTTCAACTAAACTATGTATTGGAAAGTAGTATTGTTCTACTTTGTTTGATACGGTTCAAAATGCTTTTTATTATTCCTCCCTTATTGTTATTTTACCTATCACGGGTCATTCGATAGAAATGTCAACCTCAACAGAAGGAAAAAAAAATTACCGAAGTGAAAAAAGTATCAAAAAATAAATAAATAAATGAAAATCATACAACATAAGAAGTTTTAAAAAATTGAAAAAGTATTGTAATGATCACTGAGAGTAGCCATAATAAATAGTTTGTAATGTGTCTACTGCTTGTTATTCGATGGTTACGTTAGTCACGTTACGTTAGTCACACGCCATCTTGAGTAAAAGTGACACTTAAGACTAAAAAAAAAAAAATAGGATTTAATAAATGTGTTTTATGTTTTTAAAAGCCAACTTTACACATTTTTCAAATATATCATTCAAGTTTTGACACTTGCTTAACTTTGGGAAATTTTTGCCTCACAACATGAGCATTCGTTTTCAGGGTTGCAAAAATGTTACGTTAGTCACACTAATATTGTGGTTGAAAAAATGTCTACTGTCAGTAATTTTGTTTTCAATTCTTAGCAGAAATGATGCATAGATACCATGTACATTTTAATTCCACCAGCAAAACTAAAAAATATATTTTATCCTTTAAGTTACAAGTAAAAACACTTACAAAATCAGCTCTGAATGTTACGTTTAGTCACTATGGAATGACCCTCACCGCCTCACCCCTATTTTAGTAAGATCAGAGAAGACCTGACGCATCCGTACATACGCGGGTGGTTTTACCTAAGAAAATCAGACAGTATGTGTTTAGGAACTAGGTTAAAATGTTGCTAGGTAGGTAGCGCAACAAAATATGAAAAATATTTTACCTTTTCACTTTTTATATAGAGGAGTTCCGGTAACTCGACACGCGGAAAACTAGACAACCTCAGTAAATAGACATTTATATTTTCAATTGTTTGTCCCATGTTAATTTTAATGGGTACACACACACACACACACACACACACAAACTTCTCTAACTTGACACATATTTAGAGGAACCTCTATAAGTCGGAACCTCTATAACCCATTTGCTGCTTCAGTTCAGTTTTTGCTGCCGATTCTCTGTCAGATTAAAAATTTCTGAGAATTATGCTGTTTATGGGTCATTCAATTTATTGTTTTATGGAATGAGCTCTTTTTGTGAATTAACACACTGTAAAAAATGAATGTTGTTCTTACATTTCACTTCACACTCTCCAGGGTCCCCCGTACCTACCACAGCTTCGTGGTTTAACCGGGATAGGGCCCTGAAGAGCGCTCTGTTCTTAATTTTGAACCAGAACCTAGGGTCGAGCAAACCCTAGGCCCCAGCACCCCCAGAGGTATCGTTTCACTTGGAGGACTTTGTGACCACGACATTTTTAACGCCTCCCAGCCACCATTAATCAAGGCGGTGGATCTTTGATCGGCTGGGTTTCGAACCCGGGTCCCTCCGGACACGAGTCCGATGCCTTACCGATCGGGCCACCACGGCCCAATGTTGTTCTTACAGTATAATACTGCTGATTTTATTGTAATAAACTGTAAAAATTGCTAATTTTTAGTTTATTGCCGTGGTTTTTAGTTTAACACTGGAACCTTTGCAGCCAGTATTATATTGTTGTTTTTACAGTATAATACAGCTAAATTTTGCTGCAATAAACTCTAAAATTGCTAGTTTTACAGTTTATTACTGTGCATTTTACAGTTTTAAATTGGAACCTCGGTTACCAGTATTATATTGTAAAAACAACAATTCATTTTTTCCAGTGTACTAGTACCTAAAGGAAACAGCTACACCTTGTGCTGTTGGTGCAGTCCCGGGACTAGGAATAAGTTGAAGAATTGCCCCCATGGCACTCCAGAGGAGAAACAAGTTAGCACCAACACGAAACATGTGTTTCAAACAAATGTGGGCAGGCCCGGGGACGTCATTTCAAGTTTTCCCAGGGGGGGGGGCAAAGGGTCCAAGCTAAGGATGGACCGGATATCCGGTATCCGGCCTATCCGACTGATTATTTAAACTATCCGGTATCCGGTGATATCCAATCCGGCTGACCACTCAGGATACGGATATCCGGCAAATTTTTGTAGGATATCCGGCAGAATATCCGGTATTGATGGTGGATATATCCGGAATTGATATGAGGGTTATCCGGTATGATGTGAGGATCCTATTGGAAATTTTCTTTTGCGAAAATCCCTGTTAAAAATTTCATCATTTGATAAACCTTTTAGATGATGTAATTACTTTTCCTGTTTCCTGTACCAATGTTTGCTTCTAAAACAAAAATTACATGTTATACCTCCCACTTTGTACTGGACGTGGAAGCATTCTGTATGCTGGACTTTTCACGATTTCCAGATAAAATATAATTGTCTTTAGCTTTTTAAAAATATTTTAGTTACAATATTTAGAAAAAAAAGCTACAAACCATCAAGGACTAATGTGTGACAAAAGGGTGGGAAAAACTTAGGCTCATATCGTTAGCTCAAAACAATAATCGCCGCAGCTTTTAATATAAATTCTCAAATTAATCTATTTATTGAATTCTTTTATTTTTAGTTTTTGCAATTTTAACAAAAAATTCATTCCATTAACACCAAATGATGTTGTAATAGGATATTTTTTACTTTGCCTTGATTATATTGCTTTATTATAATAGAAATCACATACAATAAATAAACTATCCAACATTAGCTAAAGTGCTCAAATCTGTTCCCAGGAATCATCACAACTTAGCCATGGTTTTTTTCTTTCTTTTCTTTTCTTTTTTTCAAAAAGAATTTAAATGTGAGTAAAGAAACTTTGAATCTTGTTTTTTTCCGTTCTTTCTTTTTAGCCTACTTTCTCGTTAAAAATAAAGGAAAGACAAAAAAAAGCATAAAAAGTGGCTTAATGCGTCCAAAAAATATCGCCAAGTCCAAAAAATATCGCCAAGTCTTAAAAAATATCGCCAAGTCTTTAAAAAAAAGTCAAAAAGAAAAAAAAAGAAAAAAGAATATTGAAAAATTAAAAATTGGAAAGTAGGGTATTGAGATGGGGAATTTGTGCGTCGGTCTGTCTGTCTGTCCCCCCTTAATAACTTTTGAATGAATATTCCGATTTGAACGATTTTTTTTTGTTCGAAAGATCTCGGCGAGTACAGCTCATTCCCATATTTGATTTTTCGATGTGAACAATTTTTAGTTCAACTTTGAGCCGTTCAAACAACCTGTCCCGCGATATTAACTTTTTAGTTAATAGTCTGATTTGAACAAACTTTTTTTTGTTTGAAAGATATTTTCAAGGATATTTCATTCCCGTATCTACATTTTCGATTTGAACAATTTTTCGTTCAACATTGAACCATTCAAAAAAGCTGTCACCCCTAATAACTTTTGAGTGAACAGTCCGATTTAAACAATTTTTTTTTGTTCCAAGCATCTCGGCAAGGATACTTTATTACCGTATTTAAATTTTAAATTTGAACGTTTTTGGTTCAACATTGAACCGTTCAAGCAACCTTTCCCCACCTAATAACTTTTAAGTAAACCGTCCGCATGGAATAAACTTTTTTTTATTCGAAAGATCTTATCAAGAATACTTCATTCCCGTTTTTAGCCTACTTTCCCGTTAAAAATAAAAGAAAGACGAAAAAAGTATTATAATTGGCTTAATGCATCTAAAAAATATCGCCAAGTCCAAAAAATATCGCCAAGTTAAAAAAATAAAAAGGTAAAATGAATATCGAAAAATTAAAAATTTGAAAGTAGGGTATTGAGATGGGGAATTTGTGTGTCGGTCTGTCGGTCTGTCGGTCGGTCTGTCTGTCTGTCCCCCCCTAATAACTTTTGAATGAATATTCCGATTTGGACAAACTTTTTTTTGTTGGAAAGATCTCGGCGAGTACAGCTCATTCCCAGCCCCACCATTTTTCGATTTGAACAATTTTTGGTTCAACTTTGAGCCGTTCAAACAACCTGTCCCGCGATGCTGAATTTTTAGTTAACAGTCCGATTTGAACAAACTTTTTTTTGTTCGAAAGATCTTTTCAAGGATACTTCATTCCTGTATCTACATTTTCGATTTGAACAATTTTTCGTTCAACATTGAACCGTTCAAGCAACCTTTCCCCCCTAATAACTTTTGAATGAACATTCCGATTTGAACAAACTTTTTTTGTTGGATAGATCTCGGCGATTACAACTCATTCCCATATTTGATTTTTCGATTTGAACAATTTTGGTTCAACATTGAACCGTTCAAGCAACCTTCCCCCCCTAATAACTTTTGAATGAACATTCCGATTTGAACAAACTTTTTTTTGTTGGAAAGATTTCGGCGAGTACAACTCATTCCCATATTTGATTTTTCGATTTGAACAATTTTTGGTTCAACTTTGAACCGTTCAAACAACCTGTCCCGCGATGCTAACTTTTGAGTGAACAGTCCGATTTCAACAAACTTTTTTTTGTTCGAAAGATCTTATCAAGGATACATCATTCCCGTATTTACATTTCCGATTTGAAAAATTTTTCGTTCAACATTGAACCGCTCAAGCAAGCTGTCACCCCTAATAATTTTTGAGTGAACAGTCCCATTTAAATAAACTTTTTTTTGTTCGAAGGATCTCAGCAAGGATACTTCATTACAGTATTTAAATTTTCAATTTGAACATTTTTTCGTTCAACATTGAACCGTTCAAGCAACCTTTCCCCACCTAATAACTTCTGAGTAAACCATCCGAATGGAATAAACTTTTTTTTTGTTTGAAAGATCTCGGAGAGGTTCATTCCCTTATTTCGCTTTTTGGTTTGAACCATTTTTCGTTCAATATTGAACCGTTCAGAAAAAATTTAACATTAGCGCCTACGGGGAATTTAAGTTGAATGTTGATTCTGGAACTTAAAGTCGGATTTCCTTCAAACTAACTTTGTAAAAAAATGGTTTTGATAAATAATGTTTGTAAAGTACTTTTCTGAATTATCTTCTGTGAGGACTCTGATTCCGACTCCGACTCCACAAACATGGCGGAAATGCAAGCTCAGAAAAAAATGACTGACTGTGCAGACGATTTTTTGTTTATTTATTCATTTGTGTTATTTTATTTATTACCAGTGGCGTAATCTAGGGGGGGGGGCATAGGGGGGCAAGTGCCCCCCTACTTTTTTTGGTCCAGGGGCAGAGTTATTATTTTGCCCCCTAGTTTTTAAGTGAAAAATTTTTTTTAAATTGTTTGTCAAATGATGCATACCTTATTTTCAAACGAGAAAAAATGTAATTTTCTAAATGTAACCATTGTAGGAAAAGACGAGACACAATACAATACAATACAATACAAATGCGACGACCAGCAGCAGGCTCTGGACCCAACTGGGCTGGTCCTAGTCAAATTAAAGACCCAAATGAAGATCAATGGCCTTCTTAAAGCTATCTACTCCATTGCTCCTTACCGCCTCTTCCGGTAAACTGTTCCAAGTTCCCACTTTTTTAACACAGAGACAGTCTCGGTACAAGGAAGCAACCTCTCTTCCTGATAGCAAGCCCCCACCCCCTTTTCCTTGGAAACTGCTTTTAAGCAATAAATAGGGTCTGATTTTATCCATAAGACCTCCCTAAACATACATGGTCAAATAAGGGGCCCTGAAAGGACAAAATCTGTTTAATTCACGTTGCTTAAGGTATCTTTGAAAAAAGCAATTTGAACGAAAAAAGATGATAAAATTGCATAATAAAACAATACTTGTAGCTGATACTTGAAAGTTGTTTGGCAAATTTAATTGATGTTTTTCTTTTTCAATTTCTTTTTATCATTTTGTAAAGAAACATTTACATGACATTTTTAAAAATAAATGTTACAGTACAGCACCCCCCTCCCCCCTCGACTCTGATTCAGATTAGCCCTCTCTCTGTTTTTACTTCCCTTTTTTTTTAATTGCAACACTGACAATTCGCTGTAGTTATTTAGATGTAGCCGAAGCCCGGAACACAGTTCTGATTCCATTGATTCTACAGTTTAAGCTGACCTACGATGGGCATGATTCCCTTGAGAGCCGGCTTCTGAGTTGACGCTCAAGGTAATCTGTCAG